>JAUKNM010000111.1:560000-701062 GCA_030765045.1 Tenodera sinensis
ATGGAAACAGTTATTAACATAGTTCAGTACTGGAGCAGTTGGCAGCAGATTCATCGTAGAACGAGATTGGGTACTGTATCAAGGTGACGTGCACATTTCTCTAGCATCATTTTTTTAAGAAAACGAACTAATTTTATTAGAACTGTAAGTGAACCGAAGCTAATAAGTTGTACCCCAGTTTCTAGACAAGCCAAAAAAGTAAATAGTTTGAAATTATTGCACCTCTATACACGGTATTTACTCACTAATCTTTAAAGGGCACGGAAGTTTGTAATGTTAACTTCTCAGCTTTCTGTAGTATACATTTTCAGAATTAGGAAACTTGCGGAAACTCTTTACCTAGGGAGCAGCTAGCTTCAAACTTAGGGTCTGCCAGTTGCTAAACACACACGCACATCAGTAGTGGTGAGATGGATTCGTTCCTCGAAATCTAAGAATAGGTAACCAGTATGATTATACTTAGCATGTACTACGCAAATGAAAAACCACTCCTGGAGCTGTCATTCTAGGAGGAAGTGCTGGAAGGAGCCCAAAGGTTTCGTGAACCCGTTTCCGCCGCCCCTGCGCTACACCATGGAGATTAATAAATTGCTTTACCAGGAAATCTTTCTATACCTCTAAGAGGACATTACATCAGTGGAAACATGATTTAATTAACGAAAGTTTACTATATACTTGTCCTTTAATGCACAGATTTGCTACTTGGTAACAAAAATGCTTAGACAAGCTTTAGAATATTACACCAATGTAATATTTTTTGTTATTGTCGCATTATATCGGGCACTTAACAATAAAACAAGGGCATTGGTAGCTAATTATATTATAACTGTATCACTTTATTTCAGTTTTACTGTAGTTTTTTATTTCTTTTTCTATTTGAAAAATCAAAATCCATGCAATCGTAGTCTAATGTAACCCCATCATCATCCACACGTACCACCCCACTGGCTATTTTACGTGGACTCTTCCTGTTCTTTTCTACAGCTACATTTGATTGCAGTCTCTGGTATTAAATGCACGACGTTCTGCTTTAAATGGATAGCTAGTGCATTTTGCTTGACCTTTGACAGCAATATCTAAACCGGTTCCGGGCTTAGAAGAAGAGCGAAACATGTAATAAAATAATTCATACACTAGAGGGTTGAGATACCATTCAGCCTTATCACCAAAAGTTTCAAACCCTTGTCTTACCTATGCACCAGTTTTCCAATACCCTCTGCAAAAACACTTATGAGCTTATGAGCCAGGTCTGCACGGTGTCGTTAAGACAACTGGAGTGGAAAAGCTCACCCGTCGAAAAGTTTTTCAGTCTTGGAAAACATGTAAGTCATTCAGTGCTAGGTGTGGGCTATACGGATTATAATTAAAAACACTTCCGTGCTTGACCATGTTCATCATTAAATTTTGTTCAGCCAGCTCTATGTTTTCTGCACCAAATCATCTCTCAAAGAGTTCTCACCATACATACTACTCATTCTGTGGTGACTTGCCACTAATTTATGCCCCTCTGACCGCAGAAGCATAGCGTTGCACAATTTGCACTTGGAGAGCCTACGGTAAAGTACATATTTAACTGCCCTAGCCGCTCTTGAACTGACCAGTTCACCTTGGCACTGATGGTGATAGTAGCGAGAACACAACCAATCACACCGTCCAGTCCCCACATCATCACCACTTGCGTCATCTGACGACGCCATCGGAGGTTGTATTGTCAATATTTTAGTTCATATCAATATATCCATGGTGAAAATAATTTGTGTCCACAGAATACATGTAATAGTTAAACTTAGAAGGTGAGCTAGCAAAAGAATGAAGTTGTGCACGTTTTGTCTGCACAGCAGACGGACAGAACCGGTTCCCCGCATTCTGCCGTCACATGGATTATAAACGCCGATAACTTGATTCCTCTTTAATGTAGCTGGACTACTAAGCCTAGTAATAGTACATAGTAATCATAATGCAGTCAGGATTTACGCAACTAGATTTGCGCCGAGTCAGTTTAATCTTTATGTTTGGGGAGTGGATGGGTGACTAACTGTTCATCATAAAGTTTACGTAAACAATCTGAGTGCAAACTCCACACAGGCTTTAAAAGTTTCACAGAACACAACCCTTATACATAATTTGTCCTTCAGTATTTTTGTTAGGCTAATACAGATAAACATTTGTCTACAAATGATCTCAGGCTTGGCATGAAGGATTTGCTTCAATGCACAATGTGAAACTCAAATTACATCTGTATATATTGCAAATGTAGACATGTCGCACCACAATTCAGTCTAAGGAACTTTAGAACACCAGTAACGAATTTTCGGAAAGCTCTAACCCTACGAACAAAGTTCCCTTTGACATATTTGCTGCATTTTAATCGTTTCTATATTTTAAGATTAAGTTATAGGTTTTAGGTTTTATGTAGTTGAATAAAAATGAAGAGGATTTCACGGATTATTTGCAGAAAATTGAAGATACCTATTTAATTTTCCCCTAAATATACCAAAAACGTGCAACATTTTAATTGCAGACGCCAGAGTCACTACAAGTTAATGACAACTTCAGGATGTTTTAATCTCTATTTCCAGTGAAATCTCAATAGCTATGGCAGATTATAGATAAGCTGTCGAGAGAGTAGAACGGTTCTGTTAATGCTCATGATCTTTTGGCGTATTTCTCTAACTACATCAGAACACATGAAACGGAGGGTCTGTTTGCCGGACTATAAAATCTAGTGCTCGCACTTAATCTTCCACAAGGTGGCGGGAGTACGTAGGTGGCACGTAAACAAGCTAATATATTTTGTTACGCTGTAAAACTTCGACAGGGAAATTCCTTCTGATAACGTATATTTATTACAACAGTGTTGTGAAACCAAATTATGGAAGGTAATTAAACAAAAAGGTACAGCGCAACATTTAATAACACTATTAACAAGTGTGTGTATTGAAAAGTGACGGTGCCTTGGCCGAGCGATTAGAGCGTTCGTCTACCACCTAGGGTCCTAGGCCACCCGGATTCGATCCCAGGGACTCGCATTTGGTACTCGTGGTGGATGAAGTGATGGGTTTTCTCCAGGTTCTGTGATTTCCCCCGCCACTCATTGCAACAACTACTCCATCATCACATGTCCAATCATTCATTTCACCTGCATTTCATATCATCCTCTTCCTCACTCTCATTCCTGGTGCTGGGCTGACCATCCGCTTACGGGTCTTCACTCTGTCCGGTCCATAGTTTCGTCTGCTCCTCAAGAGGCATCTGAACCTAGACACAGGCCTAGGGGATGTAAGTCCTCCATACGGGGAGGGTAATCAGATGATGAAGATGACGGTTTATAACTTTATACAAAAATAACAAGGAGCTAGGTAAACAATTAAGATACATTTCTGTAGCTTCAAATGTCCTAAGTTTGCGTTCCAGTTATTACTGATGGAATTCATGTTAAGTTAAACGCAATTAGTGATTCCCTTAGTGTGCCAATGTAATCAGGATTCTACGAATTCAATCAACCAGAATGTTATTAGTTCAAGGAGTTTCGGGATTTCAGGCTGCTGCTTGGCAAGTAGATATCTCTGAGAATTAGAACGGATATCACATTCATTGGAATGGGTGAATTAACGGAGTAAAAATTGTGTATCAGATACCAATGAACAGTTTAAGAGATGGCAATATATGTAGAAATGTTGGTGGGAGTGACGCTTGCAGATGGGACATAGTTATTAAAACAGGGTGCATCGTTAAAACCTGCATCTTTCCCGCTGGATTTTTACAGTAAAACGGAAGTGTTTACTATAATTATCAGAGACCCCGCTTGAGTTATGGGAATTTAGTGAAAACTTTAGTTTAACATTTCTGCTACTAATGGCACACTACAAGTGGCATTACTGCCACCCGCCACCCGCCACCCGCCACCCGCCGCCGCCGCCGCCGCCACCCGCCACTGCCACCGCCACCACCACCGCCACCTCCACCTCCACCACCACCACCACCACCACCGCCACCACCACCACCACCACCGCCGCCGCCGCCGCCGCCGCCACCACCACCGCCACCACCACCGCCACCACCACCGCCACCACCACCACCAATCATCATCGTCATCATCATGATCATCACCATGATGATGATGATTGTTATTAATATTCATTTACGGTGTTGTGGGATTGAACCTGAGCCACTTTGGTGGGAGGCGAATGGTCTAACCAATCGGCTACGGCGCGGCCACCATCCAGTGTTGTTTATCCTTACACCCACCCACGCTTACCCGGAGATACAGATTTCATAGTTCTTCAGTGGAGCAGATGGCAGCAGATACACCAGAGAACGAAACTGAAACGACGTCTAAAGAGTGACTAATTTATTGCGTCACTTACTAGATAAAGGAAGGAGGGAGAGAATTAAATATTTTTAATTTGATGTAACGAATATTCCTTACAGTATCAAAAAAGGAAAACTTGTAGAAAATTGGCGACTACCGCATTCCCAAGATATTGATTTGTAAAACTACAAATCTGTCGGTAACAGAGACATCATTGAGACCAGAAACAGAATGAGGTAGACGTTTTAAACTCATGAGACTAGAATAAGCTTAAGTAACAGAACTGATGAAGATTGTGAATACCCGAAGAAAACTGGTATTTCGGTTATGTACTCAAAAATGATTAATTTGATATTTGGTTTCAATTTTTTGTACTCTGTGTACTTACCTACACGTATATGCCAAAAAGCAAAAGTTCTGGATCAAAAATGTTCAAGTGCTTCCGCTTTAAACATTTCGTGTTTTTCAATCCCTTTGCTCCATGCTTTTGTTCACTTAAAATAATCCACAGTTGAATTTTGGCCTTTTTACGTTAATTTCTAAAACCTCGAAAGAATTAAGCACATTTTATCAGTTGTTTAGCATTTTTGTGCTTTAGATTTTTAAAGAAATGTGGAAACTCAACAAAATGACATTTTAAATTTTATGTCTTAAAAACCCTTTAATCAAAGCTAGCAAAACATATGGTTGTTAAAATTACTTTAATGCTTAAAATAAATATTCTTAAAATTTCATCGTAGAGAGAATATGGCATAGGACTATGAAATACATTAGGGTGTAGGTTTAAGGTATATTGAGCTATAAACTTTGAACGTTAATTTAGTAGGTGCATTTCGTTAAAATTGGGCGTGTATAATGTTCTGAATCCTGTGGATTGGTAGTTAGGCTATTTACAACCTAACAACATTTTACTTGGCCCCAGTTTCCGTTAACGGTGTGACATACCAAAGGTTTTAATCTCTCACTGTTAATCCCTAAATTCCGTTTCACGCCCATCCTTGTATTGGAATCATGATCACAAAGCTGTCCCTTTAAAGTCACGGAGAAGGAAATCCAATTTGCCGTTCATCGAAAAGTTCAATAGCCCTTGCTGTTCAACCGCATTCAGAGAAAAACCATTCCAGGAAATATATTACAATAGGATTCTGTTTTAACTCTGAGCTGCGAGGTAGCATTACTTACATTTTCACAACTTCTGTAGATTTAACCTCGTTTGCTTTAATTATTCCCTTAAGTTGCATCAATTATTTCTTTCCAGTAACTGAGCAATGCTAAAAGCTGCTTTCTATCTGAACTATAGTTATAATGGGCCAAACCAGTCATATACCTTTATTCATTAAATTCCATGACTTAATGCTTACATCATTTGTCATACCGAGCTTATTATTGTCAGCGAGGTGTGATCTCTAACAATACATTATAATCACGGAGCATCCTAAAAACTAAGCGAATCTAAGGTATGTTGGGAGTTTGTAACTCCAGAGGAATAAAGCAAGGCTAGTTGCCGTATAGTTTTGTTTTAATTGTTATTAGTGAATAGGTATACCAGAAAATTACATGCATGTGTATATCTACGCTAATTAATGTGATACATTCAGACGCACAGTTGCAAATAGATCTTTAGTAACTGTCAAAGTGACGGGAATACATATACATGGGAATAACCACAAAACGTGCTTTAAGTGATAAGTCCTGTAGAATTGTTTCCTAAAAGCGAGAAGATACCTCTTTTAATAGAAATTTTATATCGTGATATCGCGATTGTTGGATGATTCCTAATACTTTGGCAGTATGTCACTGACGTCATAACGTGAAACTCGTTCATAGGGTCGACGAAGCGGCGCTGGGGTGGGTTTCACCCGGGTTCTCCGGTTTCCCCCGCCATCTCATTCCACCGGTGCTTCATCTTCATTCCATGTATCATCAGCGTGATCACCTGTGGTGACGTATGTAGTAAAAGCCAGCGTTAAACACTCAGAAAAGAAAATCGTTCACTGAAATGTAATCCGTTTTATGGCAGTTCTAGGTACACGCACTTTAGAGGACGAACAACCGATCTGTTATTGGAGCTTTTATTTCTATTTTATAATCCTCAATGCTAATTTCTAAAATAATATAATATCGCCTTGCTAAATTACAGTGGTTTGTAGCTTGGCCGGACCACCCCACGGCGGCACCAAACTGGTTGAGGACTGGCGCGCCATCCGCCAAACTTACACGTAAATGACCGGCAAGTCATGGGTTTGGAACACTATGTACTCTACCAGGTTACATTAGGCTTGCCTGCATCACAACATATATTGATGACCTTTGATGCGAACAAATTTCCTATGTCTCCGAAAGTAATTCCAGTTTACCGAAAAAAGAAACATAATATTCAGGAAGTTCGTCACGACTTAAATATATTTTTCCACAACTAGCAAGAAATGAAAGATTGTATAGCTGGTTTCAGTAGGATTCAGCTACAGCTCACACTATTGCGAATTCTATGTGACCACCTCGTTCCCCTGACCTATCTCGGTGAGATTTTTATTCATGGGAAACGTACAGAATGAAGTGAACGCATAAAATCCACACACGTTACAAGAATTTAAGAGCAACATCAGGATAGAAATACAGGCAATCACTCAACATGAACATTTGCGAGTAAATCAATGTTTCTTTTGAAAATATGGGGAATGTGTTTGGGTTGAAAGTCATCAATTCCAACATTTGTTGTGATGAAGGTAAGCCTAACGTAAGTTAGTATAGTAGTTAATGCTCCGTACCCATGACTTGCCGGTCGTTTATGTGTAACTATGGCGAAGGGCGCGCGGTTCCTCGCCCGGGCACTACCGCCGTGATGCGGTCCAGCCGATCTACGAAAGCACTGTATTTGATGCGTGCAAATTTCATTAATAGCAAAATAACATCCTAGTTATATCTGCAATTACTCAGGCCATTCCCTTGTGTATAAAATGTACTTATGTGTATTGGTTTGTAAGGTAACTCAACATTTTATGGTAGTTTTGGATTCTCCAGGTTAACGTGGTTATACTGAAGCTTAAAAAAATAAATAAAAAAATAAAAAATGAAAAAAAAAATCCTTACATCATTTGTATGTTTGAATAACATTTAATTTAAGAGTGGGCGAATAACTTATTGTTAAATTTGGTATGTGAGATAACTTTAGATCCCAAGTGAATTATAAGCTACATCATATCTTAGTTAATATTAGCTAGCGATATAGCAGTGTGGCTTGCCACAGATTTGGAGAACACACATTTGGTGATAAAACACTGGTTTATTTACTTTTTCATGCTTCTGTACTCCTAAAAAGCCTGTTATACCTATTTTACACATTTAAGTTATTCGTTTTGGCAATGTTAGATCCTGGAAGATACTTAAATCTTCCTTAATCCTCCCTTTAATGATAGTTACTAACACCCTGTGTATAATTGTCTGCATAATATAAAAGCTCTAACAAGGAGAATTTCAAATGAAATCTTTGGAATAGATTTTTCCTAACATTTATAAACAACGTGCCACTTTTTATGAATCCCTAAATGGCCAACGCTACCTAATTAATTTGGAAAATGGATTTTGTTCACAGTCCTTGTGCTACACCGAACTTGGTCTAATTCCAGGTCCAAACGAAATGCTAACTGCATTGCAGTGAGGTCATGTCATTGTTTTGAGAGTATGGTGTTGATTGGGAACCTTGTCTCCGCGAACAACAAAAAGAATTTACGTAGGTACATATTTACTTTGGAGAGGTAACTATTTTAGGAGGGGAAGGTAGTAGATGAGATGTTCTCCCTTCCATTGATTTAATTTGAGTGAATTGCTTACGTAATGCTACCGTAGCCAAAGGACTGACAATTAATTAGTTCATTTAATTAATCGATTGACTAAGGCTCTACGTGCTTTGAATGAAGCTTGAGGTAAACTGAAAACGTACATTCAGTGCCACAGCTTCTCTTTTTGTGTATAACAAGTCCGATCCATATTAAACTCCCAGACTTTACTAACGTTACTGTTAAGTGTCTCTGCCGTGACGCAATGAGCTAAAGCGTGGCAGCTCTAGTTCCCGGTTACGGAATATTCCGGGGTTCGACCCCGGATATTCTTCCAATCCTAGTATGAGATACGGGTATCTCAAAGATCTTTAGGTTGAGGTTCGAGGGCCATTGACCACCAGTAAATCCCCACATATGATACAATATTAGCGAGCGAGGTATCCCAAGTGATGATATGAAAGTGAAAACTGTTTATGGCATATTTTTGAAGTCATGTTTTGTATTTTACACAGTTGAAAGGAATCCCATGATTTTAATAAAGCAACTTAAAGTTAAACCCACAATTTATTGCAACAAAAAGGCAACAAATTGTGGGTTCTTTTATATTTAATTTACACAAAAACCGTTGAATCTATCGAAATACGCCAAAGGAAAAAGTTGTTGTTTATTCAATTTTCTATGAATATAGCCATAAATCAAGAACCTCCAGTGAATAATTTTCAGCCAGGTGATGATAAATTTTTTTGATAAAATATTTGTTTCTAAAAAACTATACATTTTTCAACATTTTAGTGTTAGAATTTCTTGTTATTCACAACATGAGAAATTTGCTATTAAAGTCTGGAGGATCATTTCACTTCCATCCTGTACATAAAGTTTTCTTCTATCCAAATTACCTTATCCACGATATAATTTTATTTAGGAGAGAATCCTTCGTTACGTGAAACCTTCGTAAGCGGCATTTTAACTTGTGACCGTGGCAACCTGTCCTTATGCTGGAAAGAAAAAACAAGGATCTAAAGTTTCAATCATGTTTGGAAATCCAAATGGTGGCACATTTGGAAAATTTGGAATATGCAACATAGCCTGTTTTGAAAAAAAGTTGAATTTGGATCGGTATGAAAAGGACCTCACAGGCTAGTCATATAAAACCTCCGGCGGCGCCGTGGCCGAGCGGTTAGCGCGCTCGCCTACCACCTATGCGGCCCGGGTTCGATCCCAGGGACCCGCATGTGGTATTCGTGGTGGACGAAGCGGCGTCAGGGCGGGTTTTCTCCGGGTACTCCGGTTTCCCCCGCCATCTCATTCCACCGGTGCTCCACCTTCATGTATCATCAGTGTCACCGCCTGCGGTGCCGTAGTAGTAAAAGCGGGCGTTAAACACTACAACAACAACATATAAAACCTCCAAGTGCACACTTAAACTTTTATATCGATATATAAAACATACTATTTTAAATCAATCATAGGGGTCGTATTTGTGAAAACTAAGCTTAGGTAGCGGTAGTTTCCTTGACATTCTTCTCCTGGTAGGGTTAAACCAGGCACAGACAGGGTTTGCACGATCGAGTCTTGCTCTGACTTGCAAGACTCAGGTCGTAATATAATATAAAAGCACAACACAGATGATACAATCAGAACAGTTGTAGGTCTAGCCGATGAGAAATTATAAATAAGTAGCTTAACGGGAACATTAAATTACAGCTTAAATTAAATGTTTTTCCTAAGTTATGAAGAATATCACGGGACTTCACGAAGTTACATTTACAAGGGAAAAGGTGAGTATTCACGATTTAAAACTTCTGGGCCTTGTACAGTAATTTTACAATCGGGGTTACGTGAAATTAATTAAACTGTTATTCCAAATTTTAAAACCCATTTGTGGGACGCCGAGTGCGCTGTTAGTACGAATAAATTTGAAAACAATACAATAAACAACTGGTGGAGCACCTGTCTACTGTACGTATCCTCCCCAGACTTTGAAAGTATGAATGAGAAAGTTTGTCTGTGTGCGTGCACGTGCGTGCGCGTGTCTGTGCCTGTGTCTCATCTCATGTACCACACTCAAAGAAAGACCACTGTATACGAGTTAACACATTTTGCAATAGGCAATATATCGTAACAACACAGGATAATGACTAACTAAAAGGTAAACCCCGATGCAACAACCCATGAAGGGCCAAGGCCTACCGCCCAACCATTGCGTCCCCCGCCTCTGCCCACTACAGGCGTCATTGGTGGGGTGTAGTACTGGAAGGTGGGACATGGTCAGTGCCCTGAACCCTTCCGACCAGTTATGCCAGTTATCGACCTGAGGCTGCTACTTCTCCATCAAGTAGCCCCTCAATTGGTCCTCCCGGGACCTAACGGGGCTAAGTGCACCCCGTGCCAGACCTCCCAGCGGGGGAAAAATCCCCATGCTGGTACCGGTGATCGAACCCGGGTCCTCCGCGCTACCAACTGCGCTACGGATGCAGTCCAGGATAATGAATATTGAAGTTAAATATGGTATATAAAATAGTGAAAACCGGTTAGAGAGACGTTGAAGGAACCCATGGTTGGAAAGGGTAGTGTGAGACTGAAAAATTGAATGCCATGACCGGGATTTGAACCACGGATCTACCGGTTACCGTCCGGCTGCTCTAACCACTAAGCTATCATGGCCAAAGTGCCGATGTGACATTAAATTCTCCAACTCACTCGCATTATTCCCGGTAAAGCACACAAGGAGATCCCAATTTACTTTGAGAGAACATACCTTAATGGCGACTTACAATGCTGTAAGTAGTTGTGTCCCGGGCTTCTAGTATAACCAACTATAAGGTCAATTAACGCAATTAATGTTTTTCCACACTAGCCGTGAGTAGAACGTGTAATTGGACGATGGTTCACGGTCATTATAGCACAGTTGCAGAAACCGGGTGTTTGGTGTGTGCAAACTAATCCAGGTGTTTTATAATACACACACACACACACACACACACACACACACACACACACACACACACACACACACACACAAAAATGTATCTGAAAATTTTAGGCAGCCAAGTTAAAACTTGAAAAAAGTAGCAGAAATGCAGTACACTTACAGTATTTGCAATAAGGGACTGAAGGGGAATTTTCCTTATGTTTATGCAGTAGTACATACCAGCAACATGTAAATAAGTGAGGATAGAAGTAGCAACAATATAAATTGTTCAGTGATGTCAAACATGGTCCTGGATAATGAATTAGATAACTTTTTCAGCTGTTCAAAATGTACTTAAGTGTTGTATAGTACTCGTATAATAGTCAATTTGAAGCCTACAGAATACAACAGTTTGAAAATAAGTGTAACATTGTTGTTAAGAATCCCCAAATACGTAACAAACAAAACTGAACGTTGGACGTTTTAGCCGGTATATTTCTCCAAAAACGGGATAAAAGTGCCTCGTTTTATGGAATAAGTCGCAATGTGCGACTAAGCGATTTTTTAAACGTAAAATGTATATTTAATTTAGATGGGACCGTTAGATTTTGCTGTTATCGCTAATACGTTGTTAAAGCTGGTTTTGAATGTATAACACTATATTTAACCCACCTAAAGGTTACCTTAAGGCATGCGAGACGTACTTATCAAAACATTGCTCGATAAACCAGAGAAAACAGTTCTATAACATTTTCAATACAGTATTTCAAAAAGTGGAAGAGAAAAATTAGTCAGTTCCAGTTCTTGTATGGCGCACACTGAATGATACATTAAAAGTGTATAAAACTGAAGGCTTTTGCTAGTGTTGGAAAACAGCCAACACTACCACAATAAAACAAAAGAGAGCATATAAAAGGAACAACATAAAATGAACGTGGCCGTTGAAACCTCTGCATCAAATCAAACACAAAGTACGCTTTACAGCCTTTAGAGTATCTGTCATTGCGACAGAAATATTAGAGGTCAAGACAAGAGTTACACTGGAATAAAACATGTCGTGCCACCAGATATTCGTTACAATGTAGACAGGCGGTGGGCGTCGCCACGCAACAAATGACGGTGGCTAAGACGCAAATTCCCTATAGGTACGTAACGAAGCTGAAATTCCTTGTTCGTTTCTGGAAGCAGTTGAGGAAATCTAGGAGATAGAAATGTGCTTAAGCTACGCTGGGACTTAAATTTGAATTTTTAAGTATTTTTATAGGTATGAAATAAATACTTTGCACACTTAAGGGTGTTTATGTTATAAACTGCTGCAAAAAGTTACAGGACAATCTGTTTAGAGTTTGAAACCAAGACAGAAGTTGAGGTCACATAAATGGAGCACATGCTGGAAAAATTCTTAATGCACATGGAGCGGATAGTGTTCTAAAAGTGCAAAGTAGAGAAAAACGCAAATTTTCTATACAGAGGCATCAGATTACCTGTCATACCTTGCCTGTTTTGTGTAATGGTCTCTCTCCTGAGATTTATAGCATTTCACTTGAGGTAAGATGCCGCTTAACCACTCCTTTCCGCTGAATTTGGTTGTTTTCGAAGCTCTATTGACCCATATTTTGTTTAAAATTTAAGCAGAAAAGAGGGGTTTATATGAAGCGCATAAGGCAGACTTTTAAAAATGGCGGAATCCAAGCAGTTTCACTGCCAAACAATGACGGAAGTTTTGGGGAAGATTTATATGCCTAAACCTAAAAATTGTAAATTTGATAATTTTTCGGTCATTTTTTCAGTTTCAAGGTCCCATAACCTCATGAACTTTGTTCCCTCGAAGGGTAGATTACTCCTCTTGCCGGCGCAAATGCATAGTTTGACGTGAAAACACATTATCATTGCTAAAACGACCTGCAGAATTAAAAATATGTGTTATAAAGGTACGTCTTAGAAGTGGCATCAGCACGTCTGCATCTATCCATGTCGCATCAGCGAGCGAATGAGCCAATGGTGCATGCGCTGCAGAAGGGGGTTCCCCGCTGTTATACGCTGAGACCCATTTTCATTTCATTTGCTGTAACTATGTTGGCAAACAATATTTAAAAAATCAGTCAAATTTATTGAAATTTGCAATCAGCAAATTTCAGTAACCAGTGTATAGTGTCCAAAATGGCAATATAGGATACTGAACTCGGGCATGAAATGAAAATGCGTCTCAGCGCATAACAGCGGGGAAGCGGGCATTTTACCTTCTGTGGAACGGAGTCAAACGGCCGACAAACTGTCCAGGAGGTAAATTTAAAGTAACATCCATCATAAAAATGATCCGTGTACACTTATACGGTGACATCGGCAGTATGGAGGCTATGAATTGCTAGAAGGATCTAATTTTACAGTGGAGTTACACCCGTTTAGATTTCATAAGAATTTAAAGGGAGGTGCTTCAAAAGTGGAATTGTTACCATTCGTTGTGTGTTTTGAAACGCACAATAGTAAAAATGTCTCTGAATCGCATTGGTGAAAAACAAACGCAAGGAATACTCAAAAGTGAATTAAATAACTAATTGAGAAGACCAGTGGTAGAGGTTATTGCTGGACATCCATCTGAATTAATGAACATGGAGTCGAGAAACGAAAATGCGTGTACTATGGCACACTAGCGAACAGCAAGCAATATTAGAAAGGTTCTTGCTTTACTAGGCCCTCCCCAAATAGCTTGCAGAACTCGTGAAAATGTTAGCGTCCAAGATTATATACCTACCTTAACAGTTGATACTGATAAGTTACACTGACATGAATATAATTAATTTTTAAGTTTTGTGCAGAACGCCTGCATTTTAGATGAACTGTGCCTTAGAAAGCTGCCCTAATGTTCTTCACACAATTCTAAGTGTTTTCAAGTGAAAGGTGTATTTCACATGACAACGCCCTGCTTCCTAAAGTAGACTTAGATAGTAATCTACCAGGCATGGGCAAAATGTGTTCAATAGGACCACTCCACTGAAACGCATCCTCGCCTCGCTCCACCGGCCATCCCTCCCCTTCACCGCTGTTCAGCTTTACCTTTGCTTCCGACAGGCTTCATTCTGTGGCAAGTATGGCTTCGTCGGGACATCTGTTACACAAAGAGTGGCACAGAGTATTTTTCGTGAGTTACAAAAACAGGCAAGTTTGCTGTTTAATTTGCGGATTGCAATTTGTAAATATAACGTGTTACAATACCGAACACTACTATGATCAGAAGCATAAAGTAAACTTTGGTGATCTTACAGGTGTTTATTTACAATTTCAAAGGGTACTTTCTGAATAATCGTATTTGTGAACATATAAAAGGGACGATATGATTCACTTTTCTAGGAGTTTAGCTTCTTATTAGTTTATTTAATATAAGCTATTGTATTTCGCGTTTCAAAGCTTGAACACAATATTGACTTTAAAACCGAACGCTTTATTAGGTTGATCAAAAAGTTTTAAAATATTTTTAAGGCAAGATAACAATAGAACTTTACTGCTTTATTTGTTGTGAAAGAGGAGCATTTTTGTATGTTAATCATAAGGCAGCGTAAGAAAAGTAAGTGGATTAGACAAAGGAAGGTTATAAACTTGAAGATTAGGTAATTTGTCGAGCCACAGTAGGGGGCTGTAATAGTTATTGTATGCAAAACATATTAAATGTAAACAGAATAGTTAATAACAGCGTAGAAGTTATTACCGCGCAGGTGCAAAGAAGCCACCACTGCACTTGTTGTATCAAAACAAACTTCGTCACTCCACAGAGAATGTGGGGTAAATTGTTACCTCTCCTCTCGTGCCCATGCCTGTTATATATCAAACGGGATAGCTCAGATGGTAGCGTCTGTGACCCACATTCGGGAGGTCATGGGTTCGATTCGGGAGTGGCTGACTTTTGACTTTCCTGGCTCGTATTTATGTTTCAGGTTTCCCCGGGCCACTAGGCGAATACTGGGAAGGATAATTACATCCTTCAAATTTCCTGTCCGTTTCACCTCACATCTTATTCCACTTCAACCTTCATCCCGGTGGCTATTTCAGTGCTCCAAGAGCCGACAGAGATTTCGGCATGCATGGCAGGGAATATGCTCTCTGCAAATCTTCATCCTCCGGACCTGGGGAGGCCTCCGTGAGTCGCAGCTCCCAGGGGATTAGTACGCCAACAGGATTGGAGAGGAACGGGTTGTACGAGCTGCCACCGGGGTGTTTGTATCTGTAGCTGCTAGGGACCCAACTGTGCTGTCGTCTCTCTTCAGGTCCGACTACCGTTAGCATTCTCTCCACAGGTCGAGGTGCTGAGTCCTACCTCCGAACCTTGTCAAGGTCATAGTCAGATAATTATATCAGTACATATACATTTAATATGAATTACTACAGCTTATATGCCTTACATTTCATGTCAAAACAGTGTTTTGTGGATTTTGATAACTATACATACGGCCACAGTGTGAGACTGGCCACCAGTTCGAGTAAGGGGTGCAGTTTCCAATTTGCACAAATCTCGTGGAGGAAATTGCTGTCTCTCCGTTTAACAAATGAGTACATGGCCAATTTAGAGAAGATTCGTTTTTATCATCTTCGGGCTTCCGATTTTAAATACAGAAAATGCTCCACGACGACTTAATACATATTCAGCTTGAAGGCAGCAAGATTAAATTGGCTAGGGATTACTTTGGATGCATATCTACGTGGCAACCGACGTGAGAATTCGACTCTCACTTTGGGCAGATTTCACAGCTACGAGTAACTGAATTACAAACATATGCAGTCTTTTCATTCCCGCCTCAATGCCTCCTTTTACGCTTCCCACCTAGCATATCTTGACATATGACAACAAAGACCAGTTACTTTTTCCTTGTCACTTCTAAAACTGAAGCAAACAACAATTCTTTTTTGTCGTCAACGCAATCTGCAGTTCTTCGTGACCATACAATTCAAAGTTGTTATGTCCTCCCGTAACCTTGACACACACTTTCCTGTCTTTCAGTTCTCTCTCTGTCTAACAAACTGCCGGCGTCACCATCACCCTCACTAAAACTGCTTCTCACAAAGCTAGCTACGGTGCGACGTATCATTGCCCCAAACTGTCTGTCGGTACATACAATTCTCTCGACTGACGACTATATACACACAGTTGTCTCATTCAGCACTCAGGATTCCATCACAAGCAACTAGTACTCTTCTCTTATGTCTCACAAATTGCTCGCTCTCTCGCCGTCCCGTAAGCATTTATAGGCAAGAATGATGTGGCCTAGATTTTTCTGGAAATTCAACACTTTCTCGAACATCTCACAAGAAGGCCGGCTGCCGGAAGTCTCGCAAATGTTCTGAAATCTCCTTTATTCTGCCCCTGTATTGTTGTCAGTCACGTATTCGCAAGCAGTGGTGATAGGTAGCTTGACCACGGCTCTTTTGATGTACCGACCCTGCCACCTCCAGTGAAGGCCGGCGTCACACTTATTAACGTTTTATCGACGTATTGAAGAACATCCAACCAAACTCACTTTATTATGAAGTGGAAGGAAGGAAAACTTATTGAAACAAAGGAAGCATATTTATCACAATGTTTAAAACCTTGTCCATAAGAATGTAACAAAAAAGGCTCGCCTAGCAGCTCAGCCGGTATAGTATTTACCTCCTTCGCGAGGGGTCCCGGGTTCTATTTACGGCTAGCGTAGCAGCTTTCCTGTAGTCAAGATTATTCTTGAATTACCCCGAGTCTGGAAGTACGAATGAGCGTGTGAATTTGTGTGTGTGTGTGTGTGTGTGTGTGTGTGTGTGTGTGTGTGTGTGTGTGAGTGAGAGAGATCTAAGCCCAAAGAACCTAGAAGTACAATGATATGTACACAGGGGTTAACACCATTGCCAGTGGGCAAGATCTCCTAATTGCAGTTAAAGCCAGGTTGTACATGGAACAACCAAAATAACCTGAAAAATCAGGTTGTCTTAGGTTCCTGCCTGATCAGAACCTAATATAAACTTCTAATGCGTTAGAAGACTTCCATGCGTCGTTTTGGCCTCTCTGTCTGAGACCTAGAGCCTCCTTTGGATCATTCAGTTAATTCCTTTCTCCTGAAGTTGGTGCCACAATGGATATATATAGGTGCAAAGGTGCGAGTTGTCCCTGTCCATTGCATTATGTATAACATAGCTGCAAACATTGATCGATTATTCCGTAAATTTGTGCAATTTTAATAAAGCGTAGAATATATGTAAAGTGTGGAGCCCCCGAGTTCAACCACTTTAGAATTACAAGATTCCTTTGTGTTATTTGAAATCTATTAGAAACCCCTGAAATATAAATTCCAAGGCTTTCTTGATGTATACCCAGAGAAATAAATTACCTAAACCGAAGAACCAAAAGGAAAAAGGAATAAATAAAATAAAATTGGGAGATAATAAAAACAGCGAAACCTGAAAAAAGAAAACATGAAATCTAAATTAAACCGAAGAGTACTCTCAAGAGGAGTTCAGTGACATTTCCTGATTGGAAAACTCAGCTAGATATTTTTCTTCGGTGTCTCCGGCAGCAAACGATTCAGCTCCTTTGAAGTTATCCAGAAAAGCATTACTTTCTAACTGCAATTTATTCCCATTACCCACTGCACAAAGAAAAGCAGCATGCCCTGATGCATCGTGGAATATCTAGAAATGTTTAATGTGCTCAATGTTCACCGCCATTTTCTATGAATTTCGGTAGTCTAATTCTGACTAAGTTTTAATGTTAGTGGTACCGGTACCCCCTAGAGTCAAGGTGGCATTTTCTTCCACAATAAAATTACCCATGTGAATAAACCGATCAGTAAACATCATAACACATTAAGTTCAAGTATGAAGCTCTTTATAGTTAAGTTGTGCCTTCAGCTGAATAATAAATTAATGATAGACTGAAAGAGAGACGACGGAAGAATAGAGAATGACAAAACAGCTTGAAGTAGTAAACAGGTATGCACGTAATTAATATAATGTAACAAAATTACAATTCCAAAAATCCCACTCCTAACACCAGTCTGACAAAAAACAACAAAATTCAGTCCAATAACCTTCTTCTCGCTTTATTTTCTTCTAACTGAATGCACAAAAGCACAATTCTATTTTACTGACATTAACACAGCGTACAGTTTTAGTGATGTTAAGGCTCACAAATGTTTTCTTTTCGTATCCTTAAAACACAATTTTTTGTTTTTCAGTTCTCTCTCTGTCTCACAAAAACTAAGACGACGCGATCACTCAGTACTCATTAACTGCTTCGTTATCTTCCTTCATGGCGCACCAGTTCTCTGACGATGACCGTTCACACGCAGCCGACACACACACACACACACGCACACACACACACACACATACACAAACATACACACACCAAATAAAAACTGATTGCCGCGACGACTCGTGTTTGTAACTAACTAGCTCTCGTCGTCTCGCTTCCTTATATAGCGAGAATGAAGTAACAGGGACCTTTCTCAAAATCCGCCTTTTCTGGAACCTCTACAAATACGCCAGAAATCGGTCGCCTCTCGAATAATCTCGAGAAACCCTTTGACCTGTCGCTCTGATTGTTGTCTCGTGTTCACAAACAGTGGCGCACTGCAGCCTGATCTTGAGCGTCTTTGATGCACGTACCATGTGTAGTGTGAGGCAGCCCAGCCCCTAGCATTTGCTGTGTTGCCGTCGGCCGGTTTCACAATAATATAAGTGACAGAACATAAGAATAGTATTATTCGTGCAGAACTGAATATTATGAAGGTAAAATTTGTACGGAAACTGGCTAACAGACAGAGATAATTAACAATAGGACCAAAAAAAAAAAAAAAAAAAAAAAACAGGAAGCAGGCTAAATAAACGTCTGTCGGACAAAAGCATTAACTGTGGAGTATTCTGAGAAACTTTCTTCAGGTTCTGATTTTCAAGAGGTCCACTTTACAGCGGTCTGGACAGGAGAACGTGTGTTGACTTAGATATAGATCATGACAAAATAGAGCGAGCTTAAAGGAAATAATATGCAATTTGGAGAATTGCAAAGTAGTCTGCAGAAGTATAATATGTAAATGACTAGCAGCTTCATTCAAATGCTTTATTTAACTATATTAAATTTAGACGAGCAATAACATGCGGTTTTATTCATCCTTCAGTGACCGACCCGAGATAAGAGCAGGTAGATAAATGTAGGTAATGTAGGAGAACCATAATAACAACGCCGGCTAGAAGAACTTCGACCTTCGAGCCAGTATTCCGGTGTTCCGTAGCACAGGATTAGAGACAGTACATCTCATCACTGCTCCACAATCCAGCCAAAGTTTTAGTATATCTTTTGTATTACTATCACTAGTGTCATAACAATTCTATACTTCCACGCGTCTATTATTTCCCATTTATCTATGTTGGCGTATTAAAAATATATAATAATTACGAAATAACGAATTGATGTCATACAGTAAATATCTTTCTTATGATTTCCTCTTTTTCGGTGTAAAATATTTAACTGCCGTTTGTTGTTTATTTAGATATACATTTTCTGGCTAAAACCAGCTAACCCCGCGGCACAACAGCCATACCGAGGCGAAGCCCATGAACCGGCCGCTATGTCCATCACTTTTGTCCACCACAGGCGTCATCAGTGGAGTGCAGTACTGGAGGTGGGATGTGGTCATCGCCCCGGTCCCTTCCGGCCCGTTATGCAGTCTTCGCAACCAGTTATTTCCAGATTGTAACTATAGAAAATTCATATATACGGGTATTTAGACTATAGATACAATCATTTTGATAAATGATATTTTATCATATATCCATTTCGGTGTGTTAGTAATTTCTCTCTTCATCTAATAGCTCTCCCAAAAAACAATCACATGGTTTACTACGTTCCAATTTACTTCCACGTGTTCACTCCACAATGCCTGGCCTATTGGTCTAGACGGTGTGGTGTCATTAGTCTTGCAGAAAGCATTAGGACTCAGTTCAAATACAACATTGGTTAGCGCGAGGCCTGCCCAATCTATGTTGCGCCTCCCGTTCCACCCTCTCGGGAAAAGTAAACAGGTGTGGCTTGTGTGTGCCACGTCTACTTGGAGGTACTAACCAATCTGAAAGCATACTACGCTTAATAAGTTACAGAATAAGTTCGAAAATGAAGCAAGTATTAGGTAACGTAACAGCTATTGTGCACTACACTTTTCTCAATTCCCAATACAAATACTTACAGTTATACTTATCTTGTATAAATACTTTATACTTATTTTGTAATGTTTCTTTTCAGTTTGTAAGCAATACAAACATCTCAGAACATTTCCTATATATCTCATATAATAACATATTATGTGCTAATATACATGCTGTCTCTAAATTAGACCAATAGACTTTGGGGTCAGATGAATAACATTTGAAACACTTTTTCTTAAGGCACCATAACTTGCGACACTTTGTTGCATTGCAAGAGGGTTTTTGTAATTAAACTGTTCGGTCTTACGCGAAGCGCTCAAAGAAAATTGTTATTTAACACATGAATAAATAAAGCATTAACGTTGCACATGTTTTATTAATTGATCCAAAGATCACGCAGGTACGTAACGAAACATGCTAAAGGAAGAGCAAAAATACCCGTTGCACTCGAGGAAGGGCTGTTTATTAATCTACCACAAAATTGGTTTACTCCTTTGAACCCAGGTTGTTTACTTCTGGAGCTGGGTAATATGAATTTTCACCATGTGATTACTGCCTGTGATCAACAGATTTACTTAACTCTATATGTTAACTTATTGGTTTCACATTCATTTATACCCCCAATGTGTTGACTACTTCTCAGTAGTTCTTCCTTGTTTACATGCAGGACAACGAAATTTAACTGTGACAAACATGGCACACTTGCACATGCCGTACGGAGAAGAATCTGGTTGTGAGCGACTTTCCCAGGAAAGGTTTCCTCGCCACAGTTAATTTTACATAATTCATCGTAGACTAATGAACTAGGACATCACACAGTCAAGCAGGGGTTCAGGATGAGGACTTTCTATGCAGATACCTGAATCTACTACAGCAAAGAATTCCTTGTTGAGTACTTGAACATTAGTCATCCCAACTTCTGGAGAGTTCTATAGAAGCGGTTGTAATGTTCATATAACCCTGAACCTGTCCAGACCACCCAGCCAGATGACAATAGGTTGGACCACCGGTTTTGTAATTGGCATTTGAATCAAACTGTAGTTCAGCCAGATTTCTTAAGTCATATGTTATTAGTTATGCATAAAGTACACTTAACACGTGAATGATTCTTTGATTCCATGTAATTCCCATGTTTTCCCGATCACATCCACCCAGACTGAGTGTGAATGTGTGCGAAAGGACTGTTAATGACTTCTTTGTGGGGTGATATTTTCGATGCGAAACTCAACGCCAATGGATACAAAAAAATTATGCACGAAATTCTGCCTGAAATAGTGCTCCCACGTCCTTAGACGAGCAATGTGATTTCAACATGACCGAGTATCAGCTCATTTTCGGAATGATGTACGTACCTAATTGGCAGCTACATTTTGGTCCTTACTAGATTGACCTGGGTGGATTGGGTGCTTCGTAAGCGGGCTCATGTGACATGACCCGACTTTATTTATGTAATGATACAACAGGAATTCTATAGTTAATGAAACCTCAGCTGACTCGGAAGAAGATTTTGTTTCGTGCGTTGTCAGGGCAGCGAAAATCAGGGAATTGCATTTTCTTTTAGAAAGGGTGTGACAAAGCATAGCATGTCGATATATTGGTAGTTTCGGAGGTCAATTAACACGTGTTAGCACTTTTTATAGTGATGAGGCAGTAAACTTGTGACTTCATTCATTTTATTATGCGTTGAAGTGTTTTTAATTTTCTTTCCGTACGATTTGAGTGTGTGCTACATTTCTTTGTTCCTTTCTTTACTTCTTGCTTTGCTTCTTTCTTTGTATCCTTCTCCTTCCTTCGCTCCCTCCTTCCTTTCTTCCCAGCTTCCCTCCCTCCTTCCTTTCCTTCCTTTCCTTCCTTTCCTTCTTTCCTTCCTTCCCTCCTCCCCTCCCCCTCTCTCCCTTTCTCCCTCCATTCCTCTCTTCCTCCCTTCCTTCCTTCCTTCCTTCCTTCCTTCCTTCCTCCCTTCCTCCCTTCCTCCCTTCCTTCCTTCCTTCCTCCCTCCCTTCCTCCCTTTTTTCTTCCTTCCTTTCTTTCTTTCCTTCCTTCCTTCTTTCTTTTTTTTTGTACGTTTTGGTGAATAAGCAGAATATGCGAAACTTAAGTAACATAGGTACTGAATGTTCACATACGGCGTAATTACTTCGGGCTCTTCCTTTAGGATCAACCAGTGTAATCAAATAAATCGTTCTTGTACTGAAACAAGTGTACCAAGTTCAATTACTTTAAAGGAGGTTATCTGGCTCATCCCAAAGTTTTTATCGGATGCCTGTAATAACAACCTCTGTAGCTTCCTCTCCCTTTCTCTGTCTAGCTTTCCACACGTTGCTAAAAGCTAGAATGAGTAAGAGCAAATCTGCAGCAGTAGATAGGTGAAGAGAAGGAACTCTTACACGGATATAAAGCTGACAGTCAACCCGATGATGAAATAGTGTGAGCAAGTAAGAAAGGAAATGTTATACACCACTGCTAGAAACTCATTGTGCAAACAAATGCGCACATGGCAGGTTAAAAACGTCACCCGCTTTTAACCGCACCAGCACTCAGTATGTTGAAACCAATAATACTGCAATTGTTATCTAACAAATTTGGCACATAATATAGCATCTGTCTCATACGCAACAGAGGTTGGAACAGATTTGAGGAAGTCATTCCGTTCTATTTGAGGCTAGCCAGCGTTTGTGAAACGGTTAAATCTAGTCTAAGATACAATCCCCATAATGGTCGATATTTCTGTTGTAAAATAGGAATCTATACTTTAATTCCAATGCATGTTAGTGCTGATCTCATTAAGCCAAATGTAATATTAACTGCATACTTCAATCACATTGGACGTATGGAGACTTAGTGAACCCACAAATGATTGCTCAGCAAGAGGACCACACAGGTGTTACAGGTTTTAAAATTCTGGGAAGTGATTGCACACTAGATTTTTTCAAAACAAATTGGAGAGGAAACCAACGAATTCGGATACACAGCGCAAATTTAGAACCAGTAAAGAAATACAAATTATTAGTGTTCGTGCGTTTCGGTTCAATACGGTCTAGTGGATCCCTGCTGTCAGGAAACACCTCGGCGTCCATACATGCAAGAAATATTTCCTTTGGAATCTTTTTAATATAAAAATGCTGAGTGAAGTTTATCGGTCAAGACAAGACACAAGTTTCTGCTAACGGTGTGGTACAGCCGTTACTTTATTGATCTCTCCGCGATCGACTGCGTGCTATTGTGCCTCGTGCGTTTTACTGTGAATTCTGTGTCCTCGGATAAAGTTTGTTCCCGGTTTCTTTTTTCTTTTTTTTTTTTTTTTTTTTTTTTTTTGCCTTAGAGAGGTAAACAACAGGTAACTGGAGTGGTGTAAACACACTCACCCCTTTGCATGTAAATATTGCTGTAACTGTAAAGAGAGCTACGATACGAATGTATTCTTTGTTCAAAACGACAAGAGGGTGAAACTTTGTGTTATCCATAATCTGCTGAAGTCCCTTGTTCTTTCATTTTTTGTCCTCCTTCCCGTTTTTGCTGTTTTCCTTCCTTTGCAAAGTAACTGTTAAAACCGGGTTTCAAGAAATAATAATAGGGTGCTCTTTCTTGCACTTTAAAAGAATATTCTGTCCCCGCAGAGTATCAAAACAAAATGAGTTCTGCCTGAAAAAGACAGCATTAACCAATGTATTGTACATGTCCACCAAAAACGCACTGCACATAGTTGGTAGGCATATTGGTAAACGTTCAACGCATACTATAGTGGTGGCTATTTTAGTTTCAAACAAAGAATAACTTTAATAGATTCAACTATTAGGCGAAATTAGTAGCACCTTGACATCAATACAAGACGGTGCATATGTGAATGTATTGTTTTTGTTTTAACATCTAATAAGGGATTTTATTGTGCTTTTATCTGACGGTGGGATCATCTATTTGGCCATTCTGGTTGTCTTTGAAGTTTTTTACCTCAATCCTAGTATTACCTACCAAAAGCAATCCTTCGCATGTGCGTTGAACACAGCCTTTCGAAAAGCGTCTGCGACCAAGCAAGTTAATCTATTTTTGTATGGGATCCGCAGGACTCCGCCACAACGATGGGACTCCAAAACGTATCAATACGTTCGTTCTCTCTTTGGCATGCCGAAGATGAGAAAGAAACAACTAGATGTAAAGATTTAAAGTGAACACAGATAACCGTAACAGTTTCCCCTTGTTTCTAATCCTTAAGCGCGATATATGTGCAATGTGGAACTAGGTAAAATATGACCATTTTAAGAACATATAGGCATCAGTTAAGACTTGTTTCAACCAACTCAATTACGCGTGAAATAAAAATGCTTCCGATACGTAGTAGCGGTTACAGAGAACCGTATAAAGGGCTGCGGAAAGATGGGAGGGGAAGGACAAGCATGTTGTGCTCTAACCAGAGATGTATAGTTTTCGATTCACTCTTGCCCACGTCACTTGGTTAGGAATCACGCACGAGATCTCGTCTTGGTGTGAGTGGAGGTTCTGTTTTCTCTTCTTCTGCCTTCCCTTTCACACTAAGCAGTGCGGTCCGGACCTAACAGTTACTATGGTGTGCCTACAGTGCCCAGTACGTTAGATGGTATAGAGTAGAAAAGGTTCGGAGGGGGGACTTACCACCTCGACCAATTAAATCTATGCTCCTGATAGCGTACCCCCGCTGACGAGAGACGAAACAGAAGGCAGGATCCCTAATGACTACAGATTTGAACTCCCGGATGGCGGCTCGTATACCTGTTCCCCTCTCCCCTGCTGGCTCACAGGTCCCCATGAGAGCGAGGGATTCAGACACCTCCCTCGATTCGGAGGGCTAGGATTTACAGAGCGCAAGCAACTGCATCACACGCCGCTGACAGAGCTCTGAAACAACCAAGTAGATGAAAGATGAAGTGAAACCAGAAGTGAGATGAATTGGAGAGACAAGGTATTCGGGGTTGTAATTATTCTTTGTAGCATTCGCCTATTCTTGACACAAGTTTTAGTATTCCTCTGTTTGGTAACACTCGATATGGATTCAGAAAGGCAGACCAACAATGGCTTTCTTTGAAAAATGTATATATAAACGGCCGTACTCGGTTTTTAAATAGGTAAATATGTAAGTGGTAACCTTTGTGATATTCTAAGGCTTTCGACAGAACAGTTCATTCGTTACTGTTAAATTACATGGAATATGTAATTTTCAAAATTATTTTTCAGCCCAATTTATTAAAACGTAAACAATCTGTAAAAGTTGATACATTTTTCTTTTCTGAGTCAGCTGTATCTGGTTGCCCTCAGATTTATGTTTTAAGCCCATATTTATGCATAGTTGCCGTAAATGATTCAGGAAGCAATTTTCAAACTGTAACCTTTATATAAGCCGATAATACAAGTTATTTTAGCTCTGATTATAAGCTTGAAAAATTATAAAGCAATTAATGTTATTGCTTCCTTCTGTATCAATTCTAATGGTCTTATGTCAAACAAGAAAAGAATTGTCTCGAGTTTATTCACGCTGAACCAATGCTGTAAGCCGTGCCTCGAACTGTTAAACAAACTAAACTTCTAGGTGTTGATGTAGATAGCTAAAATGGCATATACATACTGAATATTTATCAACAAAGTTATCACGAGTTGTTTACCTAATAAGGAATGGACCATACTATTTACCGGCAAAATATATGAGATGTGTTTATCTACATGATATTTCCGTGACACGAAAGAAATATTTTGAGAATTTTAAAGAAATATTTATGCAGGTCACAACGTAAACGTATTTTTACTAAGTCGGAAATATTAACAGTTGTAAATCTGAATTTGCTGGAGTTATTAGTACATGCTCATTTTAATGTTTCTGAAAGGATGTACATGATCATAATGCTCGATATAACACTATCAGTTTAGGTTCAGCAAGTCAATTAATTCGCATTTGTATTTGGGCACAAATTGTTCCAATTTACTGCCCCTTATAGCAGTCTTGTGAGTGAAGTGAAAAACATTCTAAGACTGTTGTTATCTATTATCAAGCGCTACACACGCTAGATTTAGCCTGGGGAATTGCTCTCCCACTCGCTTCCCTTATAAGCAGAACAAAGTTCACTCACGCCGCTGACTGGATTTACCCCGGTACGTTCTGCAACTCTTTTAACGCAAGACCGTACTTACCACAACGCCGGGTGAAGCGGGTCACTTGATTAATTTCTAAGAGAGATTTGGCAACGTTATGTTAACATTAAATTGTGACTAGATTCATTCGAATTAAGCTAGAAACAGCATTGCTCACACTATGTTTGCACTACAGTTAGTGAAATTATGAACCTTTTATATCCATTCGCTAGGGAGCTAGATGGTTCCAAATATTTGAGACGAAAACATTCTTTATTGACAGTAACTGTATTGAAAGTTTTTGTTACACTCATTATGTAGAATCCCTGATTAACGTGTGGCCGAAGAAGCACCTTCCACCCGGTATATATGACCCCTACCGCGACAGCCCTTCTTGGCCCAGGCTTACCGCCCGGTCTCTGCGTCCTCCATCTGTGCTTATCACAGACGTCATGAGTGGGGAGTAGATCTGGAGGGTGGGAGTCCTCCCGGACAATTATGCGTCCTTCACAACGTGGGGTCGCTACTTCTTTATCAAGTATCTTCTCAATTGGCCCCTCCGGTACCTAACGAGGCCCGTGGGTTCAACCCTGAGTGCACCCCGTGTTAGCACTTCCAGCGGGGCAAAATCCCCAGGCAGCTACCGGGGATCGAACCCGGGCCCTTCGCGCCAGAGGCAGATGCGCTACCGCCACGCTATGGAAGTGGTCATGCATATATATCAATGTCTAGGAATTGTGAAAACGTGTACTTTAATCCTCTCTATCTTGTCTAAGGAGTAATAGATATGAGGTACATTAAGTCAAATTAAACAAGAAATGTAACCCGAATCTTTCAGCAGGTACTTGATATTAGTTGTTACAATTGAAGGATTAACACCTAAATCACACTATTACCACATTAGGGAGTAGATAGAGGGGTCGTTTGCCAAGAAGGCACTTTCATTAGTGCCAGAATCTCAGCGGAACACTGCCAACACGTTGACCACATGTCATCCCGATACTGTCACTAACGACTCACTTGAGACGTACTTCTAACTGATCTGAACCTATCCCACAGGAATAGTCCTATCTCACTCATTCCTAGAACACTGAAAGGCATAACAATGGTGACATTCCCTTAGACATCTAAAGAGGCGCTCTTAATATCATAGGTTTATTACATCGAGTAGAAGAAAAATAGCACAATATTACCCAATGTATGCCTTTTCCAACAGAAACAGACGCTGTAAGGCAAGAAAAGTAATTCAGAAATGGTTATTCCTTTATGAGTTATCAGATCTTGAAGTATACTCCAAATTTAATTATAAATTCACAGCAGGTGTGACATTTGCTGATTTCGTAAATATCCTGGCTTTATACAGAAATGACTGCAAAATGACTGTAACATTTGACCAGTTCCAAAAGTCCTCGAAACGCTTTATATTTCCATGAAAATAACTGACTCAAATTATTCTTTCAAATTTGTATGTGTAATAGAAATGATTGATGATTGATTAATATGCATACGTGAGGAGATACGCATTTTTCCTAAAGCAGAAAAAGCATTTTCACCAAACCTATTTGTGTGACACAAAAATAAGCAAGAAAATAAGCTATAATTTGGGTTGCAAACAACTCAAAGGTATCATATTTTACTGGTCATTAAGAATGTGTTATTCATTTTCAAAACGAACTTGTTAGCAGATATTAATGCTACACAACTATATTTCTTTCTATATTCCAAAAGAGGTTCATATTAAACTTATACAGTAATTCAATAAACACGAGTTCTTACATAACCCATTTCATTAATTTAATACCTCCAATTTACACACACACACACACACACACACACACACACACACACACACACACACACACACACACACATGAACAGAAACACACATGCAAACACAAACGCAAGCACACCCATGAAGCAATAACTTAAAACGGAAAAACATATAAGGGAGGGTTGCGTAATTTGTACCGTTGCCTAAATTGTACCACCATCTGAAAAATCAATTCCTTGATAAACGCTGCCGTCTGCTTCAAACACTATGAACTGTGTCTACACATACGCCGTTTGCTGAGAGAACCCCGTGAGCTGAGTTGTGCAGACGCGAAATAAACAAACTTGCTTTAGGTAGTTTCAATCTAGTTTTTCTGCTACCTGTCTAGGATAAATACTTACAAAAGTTAAGTGAAATTCCATAACGCTATATATTATTCAAAACTACATTAATATATGTAATTCTGATTGTGCTATAGACTTGTGTTAAAAACCGTTATCTAAGCTGCAAGAATTTAACAAAGAGAAGTTGTCGTGGTTGCGTATTTTGTACCGACTTCAGTTTCCTATAACGTACCGGAGAAATACATGGAATTTTCATTACAATTTTTATCTCATAGTGACGTATCATACACCATATAATTTAATTGATCGATTATAAGTTACTAACTTCTAACTATTTAAATATAAATATATTAAACCATTTTTTATTTAATACGATAAAACACATTCATTTCTGGATATTTAAATTAGTAAATCAATCTTTAAGTACAAATAATAAAAGTTATTATACAAAATGACATAAATACACAAAACCATATATTTCAAAATTCTAGGTTTCATATTCTGTTATAATTAATTGTCTTCCTTTGTAACAAATTACAATTATATGTATTTTTAATTTTAGTATGGCAACTAATTGGTAATATGAGAGGAGGTCACAGGTTCAACTAAGTCTTGCTGATGTTGCATATATCAATGGCGATCATGGAATAAATAAATTGTGCTAGAATGTACAATGCGCCAAAGCCTATAACATTAAAGCAAGCCTAAAACAATAACGTGGTTGTTAATGTGGATATGAGATAGTTTGGAGGAACCACAGTATTCTTGACAGAAATTGAAAATTTACTGAAAACTCACATTTCAAAGTTTAAAAAAATGATGTTTGGATTAACGCCATGCTGAGTGGAATTGTGAAATATGCGGCAAGTGTAGAGCAGATGAAGTAATTAGATGTTTAAAATGTAAAACGTGGGTTCATTCCACATGTCCAGGAGTAAGAAATTCTTTTAAAAAGTGCTTCTGTGCTAACTGCGCCGAAAAATAAATTGTTTGTGTAAAAATATATGTAATACAGTTTAGGAACCTAAGGGCACAATTTACGAAACCAGTTGCCTAATTTGTACCTATTGCAGTCATTTAGAGAACTCAACCTAATGACTATGTTAGCTTGAAGTAAACTTTTTTAGACAAAATATCCTAATATATTTGAAATTAAGCTCCCGTTATGGAAATAATTCAAAAGTTGTCAGTTACAATTAGAAACAATAAAATGTGTAAAATTGGTACAAATCAGGCAATTCTCCCCTACTGGTAAAGAAAACCCCTTTCTGTGCCATAATGGAACCCTAGTTCCAGAAATTGTAAGCTGATTTATATGTGGACTCAAATAAACAAATATCCTAATTATAATAAAAGCGTAAGTTTCTTTACGATATTGTGAATTAAGGTAGAAACAAAATTTAATGGCGGCTGATAGCTGACCAGTAATTGTCTTTCCTGTTGTGAATGAAGTTTGTGGGCGCAAATGATATTTATATCACCGGCTTTGCAGTGTGACTTCATGGCGTGCTTAGCTATACAACACCGCAAGGCACTGTTAGTCTCTCACTGGATATTCTGTTGACCAGCTCCTCCTGCCAAGCGCCATTAAGTTTTGTTTCAGCCATAGTTCACTTTTCACTATCTATTTCCACATACCGTGGTAATGAACTCGCGCGAAATTGCCTGTTCGTTCTTCCGCCTCATTAGCTGAAGCGTTGAACACAGGACTTCTATTCAAAATTCCGGTCCGTCGTGAACAGTCGAACACAGGACTCCTACACCTCCTTCAGGTAACTCGCTAATTCGAATGTAACTTATGTAAATATTACCTAACTCTAGCAATATATTATCTAACTCGTTTATTAGCATTAATGTGGGGTTAATAGAAAAGTGGCTTTTCTATCTGTTGTTCTTTTGGCTATACAGAATGTTCTAGAATTTGAACGCACAAGTTTATCGGGACGCAGAGGGATAATAAAAATTATTTTGGGATCGGTAGCTTCTAATCTGCGGTCTCAAATTTCCCAGGAATAAAGTCAAATCTCAAATGGAATAGCACGTCATTGATTCTGCGGCTATTCAGTTTCAAGATCAAAGTAGGCAATCAGCTAAAACAGGCTCTTTGTTGCTACATAGTTCAATGCCTGAACTGCGGACCTAGAAGTGAACGCCAGATGAATGACAGCGGTTCGGGTCCTGGCGAGTCCATTTTGGTTCATGTTTTCTATTGCTTTCTCCCCTATTCTAAAATTTTAATTACTGTAAAAGACAAAATGCGGTTCTGCTTCCATAATAATGTTATGCAATACAGAACAGTGCAACCGCACCAAATGATGTGAATGCAAGCCCTTTTATTTATTTGGAAATCGTTGTTTGCGTTAACTTTTTTAACCAGCAATGTGAAGGGTTCGCAAGTGTATGAAAGGAAAAAATTAAAAAAAAAAAAAAAAATAGAATTTACAAATATTGAAAACAAATTCCCCTCTTCTGAGAGGTTAAACGATGTAAATACATTATTATGAAAAGAGACGACAATCTTTTATTTTATGTTTAGTAAACATGTTAAAAGTGAACATATAATAGGATAAATCATATCATAGATTTATATTTCCTCAACTCTAAAGGTTAGCCATGGGAATTCAGGCACTATGATAGAAATAAATACACTGTAGTTTGCTTTTAAGTTTAAAAGTGTTGCGGGCTGCCTCGCAGGACTGCTGTGTGTATGTGACTGTTAATAATCGAGGCCGCAGAATCAAAAGGGGTGTAGAGAACGTTTGCGAGACTTCTATAATATCTAAGTCATTTCCGGTGCGTGCGTATAGAAATCGAGAAATGTCCGTGTGACATTATTCCCAGTGTATGAGGAGTGAGTTTTAGAGTTGAGGTACGGACATGAGTCGGTCAGTGTATCAGTGAGTGTGAGACAGCTGTGCGCGTGTACGTCGTCGTAAGAAAATTCAACGAGTGTCGAGAGTGAGTGTCGAGAGTGATCACATCGTTGCAATTAGGCTATGGAAGACAGAGGAAGAGAAAAAGACACCGACAGAACTGATCATGGTTATGAGAACAGTTGTGAGTTCTGACAGCCCGAAAGACTGTAGACTGTACTAACGACGAGAAGAAAATTTTGTACTTGTGTATTTATAAAGTGATGGAAAAGTAGCCGGAGTGATTTTGTCGTCCTAGCCACAACATATTATAAATAAGGAAATAGTAACATGAAATCGCTTCACGCTTCTTCTTTGTATAAAAAATAGTGACAATATCGTGAAGAAAGCCGCTGCCGATGAACTAGTATAGTAGTACAGGGACATTCTTGTCCTTGATTTCAGGGACATAATAATCACTTCCTGGCCATTCTCCCCTTAGTAACTCCAAACCGTTGAAATACTTTGCAAAAACTAAGCACTAAGCCTATACAACAGTTTGGTATAAGAAATCGTTCATAAAAGAGATTCGATTACAATCTCATATCATTTGGACCTTTCACGATGTAATGTGAGTCTAATATTACGAAACATTTAATACACATCTTCAAGTGCAATCACAAGATCACTGGCAGGAAAAAAATAATAAACTCTATACTAAGAACCCTTAAAATACTTTGTATGCAATTCGGCAAGCTATCTGCAACTTACTATGCTATGGTGTATGGGAATATATGATAAATGATGCTATGACATGGACATACCTTCATCATTTGCAAATATAATTAGTGTGGGTTTTTATATTGAACTGCGTGAACGAGAAAGAGATATGGAATGTGATAATGCGGTTTTAATGAGGTGTGCACATTGTTCTCTTCCACTTCGTTTTAACCACTTCATCAAAATTCCGCATCTGCACTTTGAGGACTAATGTAAGCACTATCAGACGTATTGTGGTATATGCACTGTGTATTTTGTGGTATTATAAATAACTTAAGCAGAGGGTTTTTGGCACTGTTGATTGAAAATATAATGATACACAGACTTCATTGAATTATAAATAACTTCCCTCCTATAGTATTGATATCTTGGTACTTTGTTTCTCTCTATTAAAATGTCACATGAAGTAGAATGCAACGATTTGCATAGAAATGACACAGATCACTCTTTTGTTAATGATTGATTGTTATTCTAAGCCTGTTTTCATGAGGCTCCGAGCGCTCGAGGTCAAAGGTGTCCCTTGTGAGCGAAACAACCCCATGCACACGGTAAGGTGACTAAGAATTGTGGCTTTACTGATGAGATTAGCACATGGGAGGTCCCGGTTTCGATTCCCTTCAACTTTCTGCCTAAACATGGTTTTCCCTGGTCAGTTTGCGATTGCTGGAGTAGTTCCTCATTTACCACGATTTCCTTTCCATTATTTGCATTTCATTCGGTTTCCTTCTTGTCCTTTGGTCGTGCTTCTGGATTTCATTGTGTAAACGCGTTGCTAGACGGATCGCGCGGAAGCTTGCTCCAAAGAAATGTTATTCCCTGTTGATACTGGAATATTTCACGGATAAAATTTACAATTTTATAAAGAAGTGATACAGAAATGGACATATAATTGCAACAAATAATTTTTATATGCCTAAGCACGTAGACAAATTTGTGAAATGATACAGTAATGGACATATAACTGCAACAAATAATTCAGTATCATGTTAGAACCACAGGCGCCTTTGTCATGAGAATGTGGTGTATTAGCTAACCTCATGTTACGGAAAAGCAATTTGTTAAGCTAATGTAGTCAGATAATCAAGTTTACCCAATCAACAGGAAAACAATTATCTAAAGTCGTTCTTAGAATTTACTTATTATCGGTTATCAGAGACGGTGCTAAGCACGGAGATGAATTTGTGAAATTTGAAAAGGAAAGAAAGTTTCTTGGAATAAGCAAGCCGGAGTAAACATCGTTTCAGATGACAATTAGTAGCTTTACTTTTGGGCAACATAAAATGGAAACGTCGGTTTGGAGCGATAGGTAGGCGAAACTTAAAGAGTATAAAAGCTGGTATATTTCTAAGATCCGTGTCTTTTCCTCACATTTTTTACAATCTTACAGTGTCACAATCTTTCACGATCATAGTGTTTACTGTGATCGATTATCAGCAGCCGCAGCGCTTAAAAACCATGATCGGGTTATTTAATCCTTTCCAGCCCAATGGCTCCAAATGGACCCATGAAATTTATTTAACATTTTGAAAATGTTCGCGAATACCAAGTGGTTCCACATGACTCCTCTGCGTTTCCGTGTATCTTCCTCGCGAATAGTGGGTAGCACTGATTAGAACTCGTGCGTTATGTTTCTTTTAGCTTTGTATCAACTCGGAAGTGTAATGCATCGTCTTCAGCTGCTTGGAACTTGAAATTTTTAAGCATTTGGGGTAAGTTTGTAATATTGATATTTTTAAAAAATGTTCTATTACTGTATGTGTAACAGGGATAACAAAAAACAGAATTGCAATAATATAGTGAACTATATTATTGTGCTATGAAGTGACAAACCGTTGGTTCCATGTGCCCCAGTGGGAGAAGGTGATGGCAGTTTGTAAGTATGGTAAATTAAGTTAAGTGCATCAAAAATAATTAGATTTGCTTTCAGATGTCTAAACAACTATAAAAGGAAATGCTATAGCATCTGGTGAATGGTGAACTGATTGATGGTATATTTTGGGCATTTTCAGATGATGACGTTGAAAATCGGTGAATTCTCGGATAATGCGCTGGAAATGTATGAATCTTCGAAATAAGATGCGATAACAAACGATTATTTTCCTTGCATATTTTTACAGAATATTGATTGTATTTTCAATGTAGTTGTTGAATAAAAGCTGCATGTACATTCTACTATGAGACACTGTCTTCACTTGAAAGATAGTAAAAAGTAAGAATGTAAAAATAACACTAATTTGTTTCTAAAACAAGTGTAAGTTCAGTCCTTATTACCTTAATGCTATTTTTCATGCTAATGAAGTGGATTGCATGTTTATCAATTGTTTGTTTATCAATCAACGGAATCATTTAGCCAATTAATAAAACTGCTAACCCAGTGACAAAATTTTCAAATATAGGGCTTTTTTTCCTTTTAGGGGCCCTTCCTAACCCTGAAAAAGCCTTTTTGTTTTCTAAAATATCTATAATTTGAGCTGGAAAGGGATAAATATAGCGCTCATCGGCGGAAAACCTTCCAGTTAGCACTTCTGTGATTCTCGGCAACGTGCGCTTTGAATTGTTATTACAGAAAAAATTATTCTTAAACTTATTTATTATTTACAATTGCAAGTGATAACATTCGGAAACAGCCTAATTCTTCACGGGAAGTAGGTAATTCACCTCAAATAGCTCATTGTTAGCCTCCATCCACATTGTTTATCCACACATCCACCCACGGATAATGTACAATAATGATCTCACAGCTGGTCAGTGTAGCCACTGGAGGTTTGGTGACGCAGGCATCGTACACATGACATCGCGTCACAAAGCATCGTGTTGCAATACATTGGGTAGGTAGTTCATGTGCTTGTTTTGATGGTAAGACATGTTTGTGGCGAGTTGTCGCGGTGGAGGAGAAATCAAAGCAACGTAGATCACTTTGCCATTATCATTTACAAAATGTATACCCTCCAGCGGCGACTGCCTCACCCGATATATGTTCACTCTGCGAGATTGTTATAGATTTCTTGGTTGTTATTATAGGGGATTCGTAATCTACGACCCAAAATTCTGTGCCAAACGCAGTCTGGAATACGTGCCTGAGTCAGTGAAATGCCCAAGAGCTCCATAACTGCTTTGGCAGCGGTCCTTCTGATATTAGCAGTGAGCCCATAGGGAATTCCGTAAGTGCTAAACAGAAGACGCTCCATAACACACGGTATTTCCGCGAGGTCACGTTTGTATTGAGCACACGATAGTTTCCCTCGGAGTTTAAGAAGATGCCCACAGCATACCGCTCCTTGACATTTACGAGCACCGTATTTATGCAGGGTGTTACAACTGCGTAGCATCAGTAAAGGCTATACTCGTAAATAAAACAAATGACTACAGCAAGCTACATTGACGCTTGAGATAATCATAGCTGAAAGCGATGTAGACGGAACAAAATGCCTGCAACCAGCTTTAGGCGTACAGCATTCATCCTCGCAGTGAACTGGACACTTATAATTAATTAAATAGCACTTCGTGAATAGAAAATAATCCTATAAAAATAACCCAATCGGCTTACAGGCTTTATTCCGCAGATAATAAATGTGCTACTTCCATGTCCCATTAGCTCAGGAACTTCTCTGGTAATCAGACCGGAAATATCCCACAAAGTAGATGAGTATCGAGTTCACTATTCTAATTTTATCCAATAGGCTTGTCTGTTAATCAAGGTCGTCTTCTGTTTAACGTTTATCAGAAATTAGATTCTTTTAATAGCCAAACATCTTATTAACAACAGGTTATATTCACAAAAGCACTTAGAGGTTGTTTTTAATATCCTAAGATTAAATTTAGCTATCTTCTGCAGTGTTAAGAAAACGGTTAATTTATCCAATAAAGTGCCATTTACAGAAAAAGCTGTTTAAAGTGAAAATAGGGAAAACAATCTCGCAAATACAGGCTTTTAAGACAATTTATCGATCAAACTTGGCAAACATTGCCGAAAATTTTGATTTATACTTTTAGCATTTTTATTATACATATGTTGTTGTTGTTGTTGGGGGTTTTTGGACGCACTATCACACTTCTGGCAGGATTATTATACATATATTTTGTATTTTAATGGCATACTTTTCTTTTCTCAATATCGGCCGTTTTAAAGCCCCAAGAGGACATTTAAATGTCCCGGTGTGGGTAGGCGTTCCTCGCTATACTTCCTCACTACAGCTTTCAAATGCAATTTTCGTTTTCACTGGCTTTGATCTTAGTCCCTCGCAGGGAATTTTGCTCTAGAGACGTTGTGAGTTGGCTGTGCTGAAATTAATTTTACATGGATGTAACAAAAATTTACGGAACAAATTGCACATCACATTCCTCACACGTAGACGAAAAAATTATGTTATATGAACATTGGTGTGGAAACGGTTTGTTTCGATGCTACAACTCATTTTCTTTATCTCATTGATCATGGGAAACATGGGAAACCTGGCCCTGTTGCCATGTGACTTTGCTTGTTTACAAGTAACATCAACTGTTCCAGTGAACAGCAAGCAAACGGGTTACTACGTAGAGTTGATCACAAACTTGGCTCATGAAATGGCAATGTACACAAATTTAGATATGGCAAATGCCCATTTGATGTATGAATTAGGAGACGTCAATGGAACTCGCGCCCCATGTTTTTACCGGGAGAGATTTCCTGGACGAAGGTGCCCTGACAGGAAAATGTTTGAAGCCACAGGCAAATGCTTGGAGCCATTGAGGGTCGTCTTAGACTCCTAGGGAACATGGGACATTTCATCCTTATGCTCGCGGCCAGAGGAGGCTTAGAAGGACTAGGACGCTGCAACGGGAGGCAGCAATTCTCATGTAGTTGACGACGGCCGTAGTGTCAGTACAAGGCAATTTGAATATTGACCACATGAATGTCTGAGAAGTATTATATAAGAACCAGATGTATGCATACCATTCACGGCGTGCACACGAACTATAAGCAACTGACTTTCCTGCATGAGTACTCTTCTGCGAATGATTCATACAACAAGGTGTCTACCCTAATTTTAGTGCAACGATGCTGTTCACAGATGCGGCGTCGTTTCAACAAGATCAAACTGTAAATAATCACAACCAACATGTATGGATTGACGTCAATCCTCACGCAAATGTTGAAGCAAGTCATCAGCAAAGATTTTCTGTCAATGTTTGGGCCGGGATTGCTGGTGACTGTTTGGTAGTGCCTCACTTTCTTCCACCCAGGCTTAATGGACAAAGTTACCATAATTTCGTAGAGAATATGCTGCATCTGTTAGCAATTGTGCATTTAGCTGTAAAACAAAACAAGTACTTCATGCATGATGGAGCACCTCCTCATTTTAATTTTAAGGTCCGACGGCTTCTAAATAACGGATTCAGTGACAGATTGATAGGTGGAGGTGGACCAATTGCCTGGACTGCATGCTCCCCGGACCTAAACATACTGGACTTTTATTTGTGGAGATATTTGAAAGCACTTGTGTATCGAACCCTAGTACCAGATGTTCAGAGTCTCCGTGCTCGTATAATGGAAGGCTGCGAAACCATACGCAGTACTCCAGGGATACATCAGCCATCAAGGATTTACTACGATGGCGGGTTGATTCGTGCATCAATGCTCACGGAGGACATATTGTACATATCCTACGAGGAAGAGCTGCTGGTATGCTGGTACGCACTGTCTGTGTCGTGTTCTTGTGTGTTTCCAGACCCATATTCATTTGTGATGAACCTATCGTTTTCTTGTTTAAAAAGTGGTGGATTTTGAGAATAAATTTGGTTAAATCGAATATAATTACATTTTCTAAACACTCATGTTGATCAGAAACAACACTCAAACCGTACAACATGCGTCGAATATTATCGATCTCGATGAATTGGAGCTGAAAGGTTAATTAGGATTGATATTCACTTAGTTACAATCAAATCAATTTTAGGTGGTACGAAGTTCACCGTGTCATCTGGTTATGAATAAAGAGGTATGTATTATTAGTGCATGGTGTTTTTATCATGTGTACGCTTTCAACTCATTTTGTTTTTATATGTAAGCAAAATGTGGTTGAATGTAGTCCACAGAACCATGTTTATTAACAAAATGTTGGGAATGTGTGTTTAAAGAAAGGGCGCAAAATGGGTGACACCTGTTCCCCACGCGAGCAAACACGTTACAGTTGTTCACGCGAGTAACGAAGGGTTAAACATCTGGGCATCGCTTACACCTTATATATTTTCATGTTGCCATTGTATCTATAAGGAAATAGGCAATAAACCCATTTCTACAAAAGTATAATTTGAATAACGTGAAATACATAGAAGAATGAGTTTTGAAAATAGCTTATACAAGAGTAAATAGGTTATGTCCTGTAGGTGCAGTTATCACACTTTCTTTGGGGGGGGGGGGGACGCTGCACACGGCAACGATACTTCTCGTTATTGTTATGGAAACAGATTTAATTCAATAGTTACTGTTTCGTGTGATAAGATTTAGAAACAGTATAATCCTTCAACATTGACAAAAGTCAGCAACACATTTCAAAGAGATCACTATTAGCTTCCATTGTGTCAACTTAACTGGTGTTGTTTGTCCTCACACCGATCCTCTCATACCCTGAATAAAGCTCTCATCTTTCATTACTGCAGCAGCTGGTAGCAAAATATATCAGAAAACGAGATTGTCAAATGTGGCGTACATTATCATCAAAACGAAGGCCCGCCTCGGTAGCGTAATGGTTAGCGTGTCTGCCTCACGTTCCAGAGGTCGCGAGTTCGAATCTCGCTTAGGGTAAGTTATCCGGGTAAGGTTTTTTTTCCGAGGTTTTCCCTACCCTGAGAAGACGAATGTCGGGTAACTTAAAGCTCATTTGAGCATCATTTCACCCAATTCATTTCATTCATTCGTGCGATATGACGCAATGTTGGAGGACGTAAATTTAAAAAAAAAAAAATGAAGAACAAAGTGAAATATTTCATCAACATATTAAGGAAATAAAAATGTTCTAGCAGCAATGGACTACCACTACGATTGTCGATGATTGTTGATTGCTAAAAATTAATGGTTCCACTGGAGTGTAAAAGAAGTTCCTTATCCAAGCACCGCGAACGTTGACTGACCATGTAACCCGTAATCCCGTGGCACAACTGCTCATCCGGGCCATGGCCTACCGCCCGACCGTTGCGTCCACCACCACAGGCGTCATGATTGGGGTGCAGTACTGGAGGTGAAACGTGGTCAGCGTCTCGGTCCCTCCTGACCGGTTATGCGCTCTTCTCAACCAGGACTTATCATGTACGTAAGTAAAATAACTGAGTGACTGAGTAAGTGAGGTTTAAGGGCCCGTCAACGAGGCAATTTGGGCCCAGTAAAATTACTGTATTTCGGAATTTACATCTTCTACTGCTTGGGTAGCTAAGACAGAGACGTTACTTCATTTCGCACAAGGACTCTATGTCAAAATATCACAAATTCGAATTTTGAAATTCCTTGAATACAAAAATAGTATTTTAAAAAATAATTTGTGCATATGTGTGTGAAAAATACATGCTCGACATGTGAAAATTATGGTCAATAAATGCATGTTATATCTTCTGCTAATACCTTTCAAAGATTTCTTCATTCCACATTAATTTTTGGTAAGAGAAATCCAAACAGCCGCCACAAAAAGCTTTAGACGGCATTAAAGTACACAATTTGTTCAAATGAAGTTTTTATTATTTTTGTAGAATTAAGTGACAATAAAATTTGAAGTTTTTAATCTCGTGAAAGAAGAAAGGTTTCCATTCCCTAAATTAAAAGCAGCAACTCTGCCACGCAGGCAACGGAAACTGTATACAGTCACAAGGTTTTATATTAATAAAGAATATGTACTTCAGTTTTTCAGATGGAGACCATGAGTCAGCCTACTCTGATACAGACAAGCACACTAGCAGATTTCTGTAAGGGATATTATAATAAATAGAATTTGTGATAGAGGCCGATGGGAGAGCTATATGATGTGATTTAGCTAAAGATAAAGTAACAACTTCTGTCAGTATAAGATTGCATGTGTACTTATTATTTATGCCAACAAACCTTCTGTTGGTGTTTTTAAACACACAAGCCGTCTGTAGGCAATGTTTGAGAGGTAGAAAACTGCCTCTGTTGTCTAACGGGAAAAATACAATTTGGTTGGAGAATTCAATGTCATTCTGGCAGGTTGTGACAGTAGCCTAATGGTTAGAGCATCCACCTGGTAATTGGAGGGTCTGTGATTCAAATTCTAGCTGTAGCACTGAATTTTTCTGTTCTATTTCCACCTCTCATTCACGTGTACGTTAAAAACTAACATGGGAGTTCTAAATTGATATGCCAAGTGCGAATTTTCCCTTCATAAGTATGTAATCCGGGTATATATGTTCCTATATTCAAGGAACACACGATATTTCTAGTCATTAAGCAGTTTTTATATAAACTAGTTACCGTTACATTATTAAAATATCTTTATATCTAGAATATGCAAGGCCTAATATTCGAAAATAAGCAGTCAAATCTCTCTGAATATAGACCTCTCCCTAAATCTCTATAAGAAAGCTAACAGTATGTTTGTCAATTTAGCCTAGAAAACAAAAGCGGAAGACCTGGGTTCGATTCTGGCAGCGCCGTGGGGAATTTCTCCCGCTGGGAGATTTGGTTCTGGATCTACTCAGCCTCGTTGGGTCCCTGAGGGAGGGATCGGGGCGCTGACAACGTACCACTCTCCAGTACTGCACCCCACTCTTGACGCCCCCCTCTAGAGGTGGGGGATGCGGCCTTGGCCCGGAGAGAGCTGTTGCGTCGTGGGTTATTGTTATTCAAGTTTTCGTTTTCATACACCCCAATACAGCCGCTCACCTTTGTGGAAGCAATTAAATTACCATGCAGCCGTTTGTCTAAATGAGACTTGGAGAAAATTACCTCAACTGCTTCAGTATTGAAGACATACTCACATATAAGTAAAAATATGTAAAACACGTGATATTTTGCTTCCCGGTAACTCAGATGTTAAATATATGTTACTTGCCGAAAACAGAGAGCAAAATGTCTCCATCAGAGTGGGCGGTCAACTAGAATCGAAACAGAAATGATACTGTTTCGATTCTAGTTGACCGCCCACTCTGATCTTGGGTTTTTCAGTTTTTTCCTGGTTGTAAGGGGTATGTTGGGGTGGTTTCCCATTTATCACGACGATTTCCTGCATATAAATTCCATTTCATTTACATTTCTTTTGAACTTTCAGGTGCGATTCTAGTTTTCACGGTGTATGGCGGTGTGGGTACTTGTTTCAAAGGGAAGATTAAACCCTGTAAACATTTTAGCATTGCCTGCTTATGCGGGTCCTTCATCGCCTCCTGTCGGTCTGGGTGGCTCAGTAGGTTAGGCGCTGGCTTGCTGATCCCAAGGTCGCGGGTTCAAACCCGGCCCAGGCCGATGGTTTTTAAGTGTGCTTAAAAACGACAGCTCCATGTCAGTAGATTTACTGGTATGTAAAAGAACTCCTGCGGGACGAAATTCCGGCACACCGGCGACGCTGATGTGATCCTGGCAATTGACAGCGTCGTTAAACAACAAAATAATAAATAATATTCATCGCCTCCTCTGGGTCGCTTCAGCACTGGCACTGGTGGAGCATGGAAGTTTTAGGAAGTTCCGCGCGTCTCTGTGGCCTATGTGCCTACGGTGGTGGCTGCACTTCATCCCTCTTCCTGGGGTGTCTTATCCACAACAAAGCTATGTAAGTGTCCACCTCCACTGCATAGCCCAGACCCAAAACATTAACGTGAGAAAAACAAATCGGGTATACTTTTACGTCCACTTGTAAAATCCGTAGCTCCACCCGCGTCACAACATTAGCTGTGGCTATGCCTCTTTCTGCCTTATTTCATCTCCCTCCACCACTTTCTCCGTCCTTCTGTAAGACCGACGTGTTATATCATGCTTTACATATCAACAATAAAATAGCTTTTTAGAGCTTTTAATAAAAGCCAAGATTAAAGGAAAGCTTTCAACACAGTAACGTTGTGCACTTCCTAAATTGTTAAATGTTGGACGAACTATACTTTTGCTCGGACAACCAAAAATGATTCCAGAAAGATCCAACTAATGCTTCTAACTGGCTTATATACCTGGAAAACAGCGAGTAAAATTAGCTAAAACATGCCCTTCGTCCTCTTGAAGTTTTAAAGTAATAACGTGCGTGAATAAACATGTTTATAAACCTCTTGTGTGCGTTCTTTTCAAAAAAATTAATAATAAACTAACTACATTTACTTTTATGGCCCTTTAGAAGGCCCCTCGACCTTCCAAAGTGGCTAAGCTGCCATATAAAGCTAATCCGTCTGAGTGGCTCAGTTACAGATCCCAAAGTCGCAGTTTCAAAGCCGACCCAGATTGATGGTTCTTATATGAGCTTAAAAATCGGATGAAATTCCGGCAGTGCTGATATGATACTGGCAATTGACAGTGTCGTTAACAAACAGACAGGCATTATGTGTGACATTATGTAGTCGGTTTAACTCTTGCGTGGAAAGCTAACATAACTACAGCAAAGTCGTGATGAAACGATGGCACTATTTTTCGATACTCAATACTGATACTGATTTTTAAGCATTGATACGCGATACTCACTATATAAAAGAATGTAACGGTGACAGCTTCCTCACTGACTTGTATACATTTCGGTAATTTGCTGTATATAAACGCACGCTACCGATTTTCTTTTTGTTCATTTTCAGTCTCGCGACAAATTGTACATTTCTTCTTCAATAGAGGTCCTGTGAACTTCATCCGGTGAATGAATTTAAGACGTTTCTTTAAAGTTATTGTATTTTGCGACTTACCACCGTGCGAAAGTGGTTCTTCTACATATTTTGCACACAGCTCTGTTGTTATTATTATTAGGACTGTCTACTTCAAAATAGTTCCACACTTAGCTGTGTTTTGTTCCATATCACAGTTGTACAGTGGTAAAACAATTGTCGTACGGTTATACCTGTAAAGGACGCTCGTGACCCGAGTTTGATTTGAGAAACACAAACTAACAGATGGAAGGAAAGAACAAATGCTTCCATGCACTACATTATCCAAAGTCTAAGTTCTGAATTGTTTCTGCTGGGTACATATTTTGGTTACTGAAGTAGGTAAATGTAATGGCCGAGAGCGAGTCACAAAGCCAGGCTACTGCAGAAACGTAATTTATTGCGTCAGCTTACTCAGCTTCATTCACAACTTAAAGCTGCATTCTACATGAGTACTTCTACTCTTTCCCTCATTCTGTTACATTTTTCATTTAGACACAAGAGCCTCTGGGACGTTGCCTTCATGCGCTCACAGAAAAAGCAGCAAATATTTTGGGACACGTACGAGGCAATAACGTGAAGTGCCTTCTCCTTTCATTCGTTATCTAGCAACAACTTACAATAATGCAAAACTTAAAAGTGTAAAAGTGTCGAAAAGGTGTCGAAAGGCCCTAGTAAGAACTTAAACTATTATATTTTATTTTCGAGTATATCCCACTTGACAAGCTAACATCTGTTATTTACTCAATATATAAAATTACAAAACACAACTGTGACTACAGTTTTTTTTAACTTTCATTAGATAAGAATTATTACATATAAAATGTAGTTTTAAACAATATTCTCTAGAAGAAGTAGGGAGATATATGTAAATTAGCACAGAAAGCTATGTTAATGGTATATACCAGTATTATTTCTGTTTTGCTTACCTTTTAATGGTTAAATGCGCCCAAAATTATAAAGCTTTAGCTTCTCGTTCCGGGTATTGTATTAGGGATAACAACAGAAATGAGTTAATACGCAACAGCCGGATTGCACAAAGGGAAAATGGCCCTTCCATGAATGGAGCATGCGTATTACTCAGCAATTTTAAGTGAAACAAGCCAGTATTGCTGGACCATCTAGGGTATTGTGCATAGCTCTTTTAATGATACCGTTCTTATCCTCGCTTTCTAAACAAAACGTCTCTCATACCCTACAGCGCTGAAGCCAGATGTAATTAAGAGAGTTTATTTAACCGTCTTCTTGTGCAAAGATTTCCTTAGGAAGTTTTAACTCCCCAGCTGTTTATTTCGTGTGTATCTCCCACTCCAAGAACCGTCTGTAGCAATTTCTTCCGAGTTAACTTCTAGAGACATATATTCCACCAAAGGAAACGACCAGCTGCGGATTCATAAAGACTCCTACTCAAACTGCGGAAACTCCAGGCAAATTTTCTTTGTGGCGAAACTTGGTCAATTGGCAAGAATATACGCTACCAAATAAGAAACAATGCTTTTTAGAAGTACCTTTAACACAGGCTTTGCATTACAAGAGGTTGTTGTATTGATTTTTTTCTTCCTTCTTTACGCTGTCCGTAATATCGTATTATGTTTATCACCGGTAGATAGTATCGTGATCTATAGCACTCGGACTTTTAGGTAAATACATATTTGTCTGCGTCCTAATACAGATTTTATACTGATCTTTGGATATTCACACCGGAACAAATGTTTTAAGTTTCTGAGCGATAGAATTAGAATTGAAAAACTCAATACCACAGCCGGAATCTGAACTACAGACCCTCCGCTTAACAGGTGGATGCTCTTAAAACAAAACAATATTTTTTTTTGCATAAATAAATTATAATTTTAAGTTTTATTGCCTGTCAAAAACGCATATTTTCTGAATTTATATAATGAAATATTTTCGAATGTTCACACAAATTGCACAAAAATCATATAAAAGAAACCATTTTTTTAAAAATAATTTTCGCATATTCACATAAAGTCACATAAAAGCAGCAGTAGAATTATTTTTAACAAGTCACCATCTAACTTATTTAATGCTCAATTACATAGATCATCCTTGGAAGAAGTGAATTGTCAGCTGTAGTATCTTTTCAGTAGGAGGAATATATAAACACCTTGCTTTCTCAAACTACATGAGCCCGCAAAATAAGAACGGGGAATTCTTCCACTGCCATGTGCTTGATTAAGCATGTTACCGCTTCACAGCGCGCTAGTCTATACTCAGATGCCTGTAGGTTCATAGTCCATTAGTCACTTGTCAAGCGCAAAATTTATACAACCATTTAGTTATGTTGCGGTACTGTAAAGTGAAAAGTAGTGCAGTTACGCGTGCAACAATATGATGTGATGCTTAGGGCTATTATCAATTATGATTGTAAAATCCTATATTTTCGGCCATGCAATAACCGCAGACCAACGTTCGCAAGTAATACAACTTATAAGTGGTAAGAAACATTCGAAATTCAAGACACTTCTTCGTGACGGTCGCCAATCTTTCGGGATGGAAAGTTTAAGGAAGCATGTTATCGTATACTGTAACTCAGTACACGATGATCCCTTCCACCAAAAAAGTCTGGCGAGTACCAGGTACTCGCAGTAGCTCAGCCAAGTAGGTCTTTAAGAAAATATTTTATTTCTTTTGGCACATATTTTAGACATTTTCAGTGCATAAAAATAAATATTTTCCAAACTAGAAAATGATTATCCGGGCTTCTGGGCCGTGGTCTAGTGAGCAATCTCCTTTCACACAAGTCGTGAGAAGTTGCGTCGAACATCTTCAGTGGTGTAACTGTAGTACTCTGCTAGTCTTGGCGACCACTGATGACAGTTGGATGACACAAGGAGATTTGCCACTAGATCACGGCCCACAAGCCCGCATAATCGGTTTCTGTTTAATGACACCGGCCATGAAATCTTACGCACTTTGATCAAATATTTCCCAAGCTTTTAGCACCTAAAAATCCGAGTCCTAGAGATCTGCATTTTGTTTAAAGAAAATGAGATCAGATTGGGATTCGAATGCATTACAGCACATTTTTCCAGACACTAAAGCCTCTGCTGCATGGAAAGGCCAGTGGTCCTGTATACTAATGGCAACGGTAACGCTCATTAGAAATTTTCCAATTAATCAGGTTTAATTACACTGTTGGGACTGTGTGATGATTGTCTCCATTCTACTTGCCTTGAAGTGACTATATTAAGATTTCAACATGATTTGTTATATTTCCCACTAAACCAGAGGATGATGGGATGCTGGTTACTGGTAACTAAAGGTGACCAATGGCTCAATGATGCAATGACAACTTGGGAAGGAGGACTTAATACCTTGACCGAAAGGCGATCTTTTGTGCCTGTCCACCCCCGGAAGGATGGATGAGGTGAATGGATCCGAAGAGTGGTCGGAACGTTGCCATGACAGAGCACAGGAAAAGGTCCCTACATTTCCTTGTTAGAAGCACCCCGGCGGAGGCGAACTCAGCCCGGTTCGTCTCCCACCCCTTCGGGTTCTTACTCTCGGAATCCGTCTGCCCTCCCTCCTCCGTCCCTCCATCTCTCCCTCACAAGCCAGTAGGCTTACACTCCAGTCCGTAGCGCATTTTTCCCCCTGGCGTGGTGCTGCCGCGACGCTCGTCGACGCTTCCAACCCTGAAAGAAACCTATGGGGATGAAGGGTGAAATGAAACGATTACTTAACGAAATGGAGGGACAGGAAATTCGAAGGATATGGAAATCCTTCCCAGCATTCACCTGGCGACCCGGGGAAACCTCCGAAAAAACCCATGCATCACGAATGTCGGCTACGGTGATCAAACCCGCGACCTCCGGAATGCGGGCCACAGACGTTAACACCTGATCCATCCTGCTCAGTAAGGTGACGAAAGAATAGAAGGTCATATGCTATCATTAGCTAATAACCTGGAACTATCAAAATACTTGGGACTAGGTGTTGGTAGCTTCCAATAAATATAGGCTGGTATGCTGGGAAAAAAGGTAGAATTGGTTAGTTCTAGATACACCTACAACAATAAGTTTTACTAACATCTACCATATGTATGCCAAAATATATGCCCAATGTTCTGGTTTCTTGCATAATGGGTGACAGCCGTGAAAAGGTTCCGCTTTCCAGCATAGATAAAGTATTCCTGACTTTTTATGCTCACGTATAAAATCTAGCATTCCTCAACCTATTACTTTTCATACCGATTTTTAGCTCTAGTGAATAACTCTGGATTAAACTGGTGTTTCTCTCAGATATATTCAAGAATTTTTCTTCGTTTCTTTTCAATGTTTACAACTTTTATTAAAGTGGTCTATTGAAGGAACATGTACTCCCTTGGAATCTCAATAACAGGATACACCTGGAGCTCAGAAAGGAACTCGTAAAACGAATCCTCCTAAAGAGCTGTATTTAGTGCTTCAACTTACAATTTGAAACAGAAGCTGAAGTTTCCAGCACAATGCCCGTTGTTTTAATTCGAATTAAAGGTATCACACTCAACCAAGTAAATAAAGTTCAGCTGAAAACGAATATTGTTTGTATCTTATTATAAATAGCAGACGATTTATTTTTGCAATATTTTTAAAATACGGAGTACAGGACAGGACATCATAGAGTTTCTAATGAGAGGAGTTGTCTCGAAATTAACTATAACTTTGCTACTTGATACAGAATTTATGGGATAAGAAGATACGTCATATGAAATTACATTAATAACGGGAGTAACTATAATGACGATTAATTATCGGTAAACGGTGGTTAGCGAAAACAACAAAATAGACTCACTTCAAATATGAATGTCAAAGGAATATGCCACATAACGTTAGAACGTGTAACGTTGGTCAGACTGAAAAATTAAGTTGTGGTTGATTACCAGTTGGTTAAGGAGACTGAATTTTGAAAGCCAGTTCCTAGAATTCGCTGATTAATTACATGCCTATGGTGAACGAAGTAGAACAATGTTGTGAGACAGAAATGTCCGTCATTAGCCCAAAACAAGGCTGACTTCTAATATAAATACCTGTAATGTATATAAACAGGTAGCATGATAAATACTTATGATGCATGTATATAAAGTGTTACGGTTATTTAGATTTAGGTATGTAATCTGTAAATATTTAGTAAAGGCCTAAGCTAAGAATTAATATCGGTGAAGTATTTTATGTTGAAATAATATTTAACGTTGGAAAACTGCCCAGAAGAAGGGGTTTTGTAAGCTAGAAAGTGTACTTTCGAGAAGCAAACACCGGGTGGTATGACACCATGCAGCTGCAAGGCTATTGTTCAAAGATCGAAGGGCCGTTTTTCTTTCAGCTTTTGTGAAATAATCGGTTTGACGAGAAAGAGCTTGACAACGAATCTCCGCGATATATTTCGGGGAAGTCCCAATGTCACGCTAAAAATTGGTAAGTGGGGATTTGGATCACCCAGTAAGGAGGAAAATGTTAGCACCAAATTTAAAATTTCTTTCGCGGCGTGTGCCAGCCGACCAATAGAAATTCATCAGGTCCGGGAGGCATTATCCTCTATATAGAGGCGTAAAGATGAAATGAAGGAGCTCTTCAAAAATGTTAGACATATGTGCAAATCAAAATTGCCGTCCAGGTACACGCCAAATTGAGAAGTGAGCCGACAAAGTTTCAAGTGCCGAACACGCGTACTTATATCATAGAAAAGAAACCGACAATGGTTTTTAAGGATTCAGTCTCGACAAACTTCGCGTAAGGACGAGCTGCAAAGTCCTATTCGTGGGCAGTATTCCAACTCTATAAGTTGTTGTGTATGTGAGCGATGCACATATTGCGAAAAGTGCCGAAATACACACTGTGCAACCTTCTCCAACTACAGTCAAGGGTATATTATTTCTGGCTCCCGCAACCTCTCCCGAGATCAGTATTTCCCTTTACCGGGGAATGAGTTCTCAGCTAGTATAAATTTCCAGTAAAGCCCAGCTAGCCGAACCACAGGAAACAAAGAGCAGCCGTAGCATCGTACCCGGGACTTCAGAGTAGACTTTCAGGTGGGAAATATCCCGCTGACGGAGTTACCCCACCAGTGGCCATATTAGCTAGCGCAGGCCAGGAGCGCCTCAGGGTTTTCCCGAGAGCTTTAGACACGGATTCGGGGCAAAATTCAAGAGACCTTGAACGGTGCAGAGTTGCAACGTGGCATTAGCATCTATGATTGGGGTTGAAGCAAGTTAAGGAGAAAGGGGAAGATTATTACTAGGAACATTTGATTTTAGCGTGGAGAACTTTTTCGTGCTTCTTTGGAGCGTCTAGACGCGTTTGTTACTTGGAGCAGATTTCAAACCACCCGTCGTGATTTTCAATACCGTTGTGAATTATATTCCTCTAAGTCTTCATATACGGCTCCAGTAATATTTAATTAGTGAATTATTTCCTATCATTATTTCCTTTTTCATTATCAGTTGGCTACGTCTCACTTAATTCAATGGAAACACTCATTAAAAGACTTCATAGTAAGAATCTGCGTCAACCTTTCTAAATACCACATCCACGCATACCCTGGGTTGGGAATCTTAGTGGTCAAGCTACAGCCAGGAAAAGGAATCAGCTGAGGAATTCGAGAAGTTGTGAAGGTACAAACTGTACTGGCGCCCAAAACAAGCCATAATTGCATCAGCAACGTGGAGCATACTACATCAAACTGTACAGCAACTTGGAAAATACTATCTGCTCCAAGTAGTCGAACCAATGTAGAACATTGCTTCACACTAAATGCTTAGAGACAGCGAAAGTTATCAAAACCATTTATAACCTAAATAAAAAACTTCCTTTATCATTAATACATTTCAGAAGTTAAGATATATGTTTATTTCGGTACAAAAATGCTCAAAATGTGTTTAGAAATGATATAGGAAAACATTCTCATCTTTTCTTGCATTCCGAGGAAATCTTAACTTAAACATGAACTTTCCGTTTTATGACAACATGCCTCAAATGTTTGTATGGGAATTACTAGATGTGGTTGTTTCTGATACTTCAGTTTTATGCATATGCACTTCTCACGCGGCCCTTGGAAGTATCTAAGTTCAGGAAAACTATTGTTTCTTCCTCTTACACAACTTTAGTCAAGGCAGTAAGGATTGTCTTCCAAACTGCATGCAAAACTAGCCTCTTCACTTTTGAGAAGACATAATTTCCTTAAGAATACACCCAGTTGTAGCAACAATCCAAAAAGTAACAGTTATGCTACACAACAGAGTTCATCTACTAGTGCTAATTTTTATGCCGTAGGTGCCCAAATAATGGATCATATTTCTAAAACAAATTCATTTGTCTTCCTTCGTTTCTTCCAGTTTTGCGCAATTTAAATTAAATATTGAGAAGGTTTACATTTTATTTAAAACACTTAGAACTTGTTAGCACCCGTTGATTATTGATAGTTAAATAACACTTTAAATTGGACGCTTCAGAATTCTTTAACCTACGCTCCATTTATTTTCTTCTTATGGGCTCTGGTTAGGTTAGGCCATTATGTGGTTAGAGATAAAAATAACATTAGCCTTTCATCTGTTATTACATATTTGAAAGTTGAGTTGTTATAAGCATGGTATAATTTTAAAGTATATAACCGGTTATGCTTGGAGTAAAAGCTAATGTACATAAGATAACGCAATAAATGTCTGGAGCGAACATTAACCTCTCCCATTGCAATTTTCGTAATAACTGACAGTTTCAATTTTAGTAATTTAATTTCGTTTGTAAACGCCGTGTTTCTTCATAAGATACCTATCTAGAGACCATTGGTCTCAAAATATACATTGTGACCACAAAAATACAAGTTCAACTAAATTACCTCAAAGGTATTAGCACTCGCGTATTAGTGATGATAATAACATTACTTCATGCTCCAATAACATTCAGGAATCGTGAACATACACCTGGTTTATATACACAGTGTTTTGAGAAATACAAAATAATTAAAATCTTGATATCTCTTTTAAGCAGTCCAGGCATTAAACGCAACTTAAGGGGCTGGATAAACCAAGGAATAGCAACAATAGAAATGATTGAGCGTGTGCGATTGGAGGTTGCATATCCGTTTAACACAACCTGGTCCAAAAATAACCCTCATGTAGAATTGTTCCGTGGGTCTTTTACTGCTTTTACACGCCTACCAGAGTATTTCCTTTCCGCCCTTACTGAGTTTTGCCTCTCGGGAGTTGGATATTTCACAACCAGAGGTGCCTGTACTGAGACCTCGCTTCATAAAACCGTGTAAATAGCCTTACCTTATTATAGCAGATACTGGGAATATCCTCGTTCCAAGTTTAAACAAACTCTGTACGGGATAAACACATTCCGAATGTGATGATTTAGTACACCCACTCTCACTACCTTTATTTCGTTTGGTACGTTTAATATGAGTTCTAATGTGTGCCTTGTGCTTTTTAGCCATTAGACTACGTCACAAATAAAAATCACTACATTTTCAATTTCTTGTCTTCGGTTAGCTGATTGCAAAGTGGGATGTTAATGCCAAAACAAATTCAAACAGACAGGTTGGAAGTCCTGATTAGGCAGCGAAACTGAATTTGGTAGGGACATAGAATGTCATGCAAGAGGTGAGATATATTATACAGGTCTGATATTGATGCGTGTATATTTTTAAACACTAAAAGTAATAGCCTAGGCGATAAATATTTTATTTCTTCATTAGTGTTCTTCTGGAAGCCTCTATAACTTCTACGTTCCCTCTCGGTGACTCAAATGTAACCCATTTATTACCATGAGCATGAAAAATAGTTTGTTATACATTAGGGTGCCATTATTTTTAGATCTGGCATAGAGGCACAGCTTCATTAGGGAAAATGTCTCGGTCTTTGCTGAATAAGTAACTTGCTCCTTTATATCATGTTTCCCACATTACTCTTAGGCCACTGCCGCAAATGACCATTTTCTGATTGTATATATAGTCAACATTTTCCTTCACTCAGAGACAGTTTCCACATTCTTCTCTCACTTTCCCTCTACGCGGTCCATTAGAAAGTTAGTATTGCAATTAATTCCTGTTGCATTTCTCTTGTCCCCTGGAACCCAGATATCCCCATTACCTGATTCTTTGTAACTTTGTGCATATTCAACAATCCATATTAACAACTGCTCATTTTCGAGGAAAACAAAAGGCTTCTGTATCCCAGAGAAAGGAGCATGTTTATTGTTTGATGCCTTGGAAGTACGATTACAGCAAACAAACCTGGAAATGTTTGCGAAACGTGAAACATTCTGTTACCAGGGCAACAAGGAGAGACAGCTCCTACCCAGGCCATCCTCTACTGGAAAAGGATGCTTCTTTGTTTGAGGTTTATTGAAAGCATTAATTACAAGAACTGATGTGTGGCAAAGGCTTAATAAGTATTTCGGTGAAATATTAGGTGAGCGAATAGAATGTCTATATATAACTTTTCTTTCCCTTTTTGAAATGTTAAGGTCTGTCACAACTGTCAGACACCTTTGACATGAATAACAAAGTAGCGTACCGGCCGTTTTGCAAAATGTACATATGTGCATAAGTTATTATTTTATTGTAGTGCCAAAGATTACACGGTCCAGACCCATTTATCTTCTGGTGAGAGAAGCCTTCCTCATTGGAGACTCCAGGACACACCAGCCTCTATCCAACACCGTTACCTTGAAAAAACTACTTGCCTCAATGAAAGTAGAAAGAGAAGAAATTAATTCATAATATTATGGCACAGGGGCTAAAATTGACAGATAATGAAGAAATGCAAACTTTGAGATGAAACACGTTTACAAGAGTGGCACTTCGTGGTTTCCACTACTTCATCATACCATTAATCAACCACCACGTGTGAGTATAAACTATGTGGTCATATACAGGGTGGAAGGGAAGTAATTGCATTAATTTAAACCAGTAATAGATCTCGGTATTTGCAACACATTTTGTATCTTACGTTTTGTCTCTGACCATTTCCTACAGAGATATTTTAGTTTTGTCGAAAACGAGAGACAGGCAAACTGGCAACGCTGCGGATTGTGTGGGTGTCAGGTTCACTAGGTCAGTACATAAACAAACACGTGTCACTACTGCTACCGTAGCGGTGCAGCTCGTGAGTGTAAACATAAAGACATTCCAAGCCCTATCTGCTACGTCGTAATAAATAAGTGCATCTGAATTCCACAGTAACGCATACTGTATACTAAAATCGCAATCTAAGTATATTGTTTATCGTTTCGTTCAACATGAAACCTAAATAATTTTGTAGCTAATACTGCTGTAATTTAATAAACCAAACCATCTCTCCTACTTGTAAACACAAACAGAAGTACATCTGTAAGTTCTTACACAGTGTACCAAACGTAGCAATAGAATAAGGAATGAACCAAGTATTTCACCCACTTCACGGGTATTGTTCAAAATTTCAACCTTTTGCGTACTGCAAGATTCAAACCTTCTTAACCAATTACGTCGCTTTCTAGCAAACACACCCTCAGTATTGCGTACTTCCTCCGCAGTCAGATAAATGCGTTCTCTCAAAGATTCGAGGTCAGTAATTGCTGTTTTGTAGATCCTGCTTTCTTTTCATAGCTCCCCAGAAGAAAAAGTCCACAGGATTCATACCGGGTGGAAGGAAAGTCATTATATTAATTTAAACCAATGGTAGATCTCGTTATTAGGAACAAATTTTATCTTTCACTTTTGTCTCTGGCCATTTCCTACGGAGGTAGTTTGGTCGAAAATTAGCTGGCGACATAGCAGGTTTTGTGGATGTCACTTTCACTAGTTCAGTACATAAACAAACACGCACCACTACTGCTACTACGCGTCCCGTGAACGTCTCCTTCCATGCTTACTGTACGAGTGTAGGCCAATCACAAGCGTTATGTGCCAAAACATTACTCCACACCGCAAGTGATCGACCCGTTTGCATCCAGAAACCAGGTCAATTCCCTGACCAACCCCAACGCAGATGTCGAGTTCCTTCACGTCAGAAAGAACCACTAGAAGTATTCCTTCACGTGTTTCAACTGATCAACTATTTCGAAACCCTGTGTGACTCCCCATAATTACTACCGAAGCTATGTCAGAAATAAGTTATTCTACGCATCTTACAAGTAACGTATATTCTTGTGAAACTAAGCATCCAATTTGGAACAAACACCATTTATTTTTTTTCAAAATCGGCTGATTAAAGGAGAAAATGCCATTAGACCCTTTTGTTTGTAATGCTTCTATAAAGCACACATTAGAAGAAATGTAATGACTTCCCTTCCATCCTGTATGTGATCGTTAGAACTTGAAATTCTGTATTAGGAGATCAAGGACAGTAACAATGTAAGCAAAACTTTTATCATCACCACCACTACCACCGCCGCTCTGCCACTGACAGCACCGCCACCGCTGCCACCGTCGCCACCGCCGCCACCACCGCCACCACCACTACTACCACCACCATTATCTTCATCTATCATTTCACAAGTTGTTTCCTTTGAGAAATGGCTTTGCAAAAACTTTTTTTTGAGTAACTCATCTAACTGTACACACATTTTGTTTAATTCATTTTATTCTAATGCAAGTTATGACGCCCATTTTATGGTCATATATTTAACAGCATAAATTAAAAAAATTACCTGGTGGAGGAAATAATTAATTACATCCAAATGTCAATATTGAAGTTTTACTGGTAATCCACGTTCTAAAATATCATGGATTAATGAAAGGAAGTTATATTTAGGCATTTCGTGTGTGTATTTCAGTCAGTATGCCCATCTGTCAATGAAGAACGTAACTCGAAAACGAAACGTTGGATAAATATAAAATTGCACACCTGTGTTAGATGCAGCTTAGGGATGCTGGGCAAAATTTTATAATTATGTTCTACATTAACATGATATATAAAATGTATAAAATTGTCCGTGAACAGCCTCTGAAGTTCTCTTCATTTTATATAATTGGAAAAGCATTGGAGAGATGGAGAAGCATACTATGGCGGACATTTCTAAACTATGTGGTTAATTTCAAGATATACCTTTCGTAATAGTAGTCCTTAATGATATATTTGTTTGTATCCTGTACTGTTTAAAAAAAATACTCTAATGCTTCGTTGATACCCGTGGCTAAGGTCGCTAAGGCATCACCTCTTTTTTGTAGTGTTTGAAGCCCGCTTTTACTACTACGGCACCGCAGGCGGTGACACTGATAATGCATGGAATGATGGAGCACCAGTGGAATGAAATGGCGCGGGAAACCGGAGAACCCGAAGAAACCCGCCCCAGCGCCGCTTCGTCCATCACATGCGGCTGCCTGGGATCCAATCCGGGCCGCTTTGGTGAGAAGCGAATGGTCTAACGGAGAACCTCCCATAGTGTGTGAGGTTTACGTTGAAACATGGAAGGTAGAAGGAGATGTCACTCTATTGCTTAGGGAAGTGAGTAATCCTTAACTGCGTAATCTCAAAACCTATAGGTAGTATTGCAACCTACTACTTAAATGCTGGGTTCCAAAGGTTGCAAAGGTATTTCTCAACACCCGTTTATACCAATACGAAAACCAGCGAAACAAGGACGGCTAAATATATCTGCAGATGCAGTGAAGGTTGACTGTGGCAATGCTTATCTGCACTTGAACCGTCATTGGCGCACCCACCGTCTTAGAACCGTCAGGTGGCAGCACAGGGTGTTTCAACTTAAACCTCACACACTATAGGAAGGGTGCACGTATGTGTGAGGAGAGAGAGAGACTTGTCAGACAACAACAAAAAATCAGCCAGAAAACTGGTCCAAAAGGAAAGAAGGCGGAAGAAAAGAAGCTGTGTAAATTTGTGTAAACTGAGAATGACGTCACAACTCAACTAACATTTTAAGTACTTTACAGTAGTTTACATCGTGCTTTCATTCTTTGTCGGCCTGATGGCTTGAGGTGCACAATTTTATGTGAGTTGCTTGCAATTTCAGAAGCCACATTATTCAAAATCTTTGTGGTTCTTACGCCCGATCAAGTCCATTTTCAACACTATATGTTACTTAACTTCTCAGATAAGAGGAACCCTACGGGAGGTATTAAACTTTATGGACGCAAAGTATTCCATACAGTATCGAGAGTGATTCCTCCGAGCAACAAGCTGTCTCACTGAGACCACTTATGTAACCCAAGAGAGTGTTACAGCCGCTTAGGTTGAAGTAATTCGGGATTGCGATTGTGAATGTAGTGCAGCAGTGAATGATATTAATTATATCCGAATTCCCATCCACAATGTTCCGTTTAAGAGTTTGTTTTTTCCATAAAATAAGGGTTTTACTTTGCGAATTTTCGTGTCCATTTTGTTAAAGTACTCTTGAAAATATTGATTAAAGGAAATAATCTTGAATTATTTGCACTCTGCAGTGTAGGCAACATAAACTTTAGAGGCAATTAATCGTACCTATTACGTTAAGAATTTTATTTGTTATTAAATAAGCAATACAACTCTGTTTACATTGCATCAGGGTCATATAAACCGGAAACACAACTAGTGCACCAAATTCGATTGCAATTTAACCCTGGAGGAAAATATCAACACAATGCTAACAACACCAAATTTGTTTAGCGACATAATAAACCGAAACAGCATATTCCACGCTAATTTCATTACCCATTCACCACAGACAATCTGAATGCAGATTTCCCCTCTAAAATGTGGGCACATATTCGTTTAAACGCAACTATATGCAGAGGAAAAAAATGATAGTGTGGTTTCAGATATTTTTATTTTCCAAAATCTTGTTTACTCCTGGAACAACAGCAACAAGGTGTCTATGGAAATTGTCGACCTAATTGTATTGTGTGTTTGGCAAAACAATAAAGTATTGCTGAAATTTTGTCTGGCATTGAATTTTTACACTTTGGTAAATAACTGAAAATCTTTCAGAAAATTCTATTAAAACCCACTGACTGATTAAGCCCAATTAATTGGAATCATACGTATTATAGATAATAAAAATGTAACTTTATCGGCGTAACATTCAACATTTAATTTGACTTGAAGCGTAAGTTACTTTGCCTGCAGGAACGTAGTAAAATACAGTAAGTCTGGCCAAGTCTCCAACTCATTCTCAACAACTTGAAACACAGGGTTAGCTTGTTCAAGGAGAACATGCAACATTACTAAGATAAGTGAAGTTTTTAGTTTCTAACTTGTTCTTACTTTAGAACTGTTTCAGTATTGAACTCTCCTTCATAGTTTAGACTTCCACTTAGCAAACTCAACTCATCTTCCGTTTCTCTTTCTGGATTTGATACATCATAAAATTAGTTTTTAAAATCGTCTGAGATTCAAAACCTATAAACGGTTAAGTAATCGTCAAGGTGCTTCATTTGGCTCTGTTTTACTTGCAATTTATATATTACATTTACTTCGCCACCCTTATCGCTTACTTCTTATACTACTCCTTTTCATCTCCTTTTAATGTGAGCATCGAAGGATTCCAACTCCCTTGTGAGAAACACAGAGCACCAGAACGCCTAAGTTACACATTAGAAAGATACATGAATAGCGTTCTGGATCAGAACGCCCGACGTTGAATAATCATTTATTATTTATTATCAATTATTTATTATTGCCACTTTTCCTCTCCATGTCATCCAAAGGAAAACATGGATAGATTTATAGGTCAGTTAAAGGATCCTTTCTCCAATTATATAACCTAGACGGTGAAGAAATAGGCATTAGTTACCAATATTTCAAATGTCAAAACCTAATACTGTATGCTAGTTGAACATTATTTTAATGATTTTCCTATAAAGTTATGGTTTTGCAATTTTTGTATTTTTAGCAATTTTTAATTATTTTTTTATAAAATGGGTAGTTTTTGTAATTTTGTAGTTTCAGCAGTTTTTGGTATATTTCGGAGAATTTTTCTCAATAATGAAGTGTATTTTTGTGTTACTGCGTGTTTTGGCATATATTTTTACATTTTCAGTTTTAACCCAGCGACGGTATACAGTGCCGCCAATTTAGTTTCCTTTTAACAATTAAGTTAGCGCACCAAGCACACCAAAACTGTACTAGATATGCTTCAATGGGTTACTCAGGAGCCAAATGTCACTATTGTTATATTTGTATACCCATCATAACCACTGTGACTGATGTGCAAAGTGGACAACTACACCGATGCGGCACTCCGAAGCTCACGTGCCCGGTCATGTAAGTAAAGGTAACCTAATCATTATTAAATGTTTCAAACATCATAAGCTTTATTTAGCAAAAGCACTTTGTGTGAATGATTATTTAGTTATGAATAGGGCTCGGAAGTTCATGCCCTAAAAACACTGAAATATGCATGCCAATATGCTCTTAAAAACTTGAAAACATGCCAAGAAATATGCACTATTTAATTAAAACAAGTAATGTTCCTTTGCAGTAGACAAGACGAGTTAGTATAAATAATAAATAAAGTTACCTTACTCCTTAGAGGTTGAAGCAGAAGTGGTCCCGCCGCTGGTATTAACTCCTAAATTGCAGTTCACAACCAACATTTTGCACAAATTTTCAACTGTAAAACATCGTCTGTTGTCTCGCAAAACACTTTTGTAACCTGAAAAACTTCTCTCCACGTCACAAGATGTTATCGGGGCATATTTAAATGATGTTAACTGCTTCACAGAGAGAGTGAAGTCTCTTGGTATGACAGATGGTTTCCTTTTGAGGATGTCTCGAATATCGCACATCTGTTTATAACCAGAATTTTTTGAAATTATATAATTCACTCTCTTTCACTTTTTGTACTATGCTATATACCAAGAACCGATCTTTTTCAAAGACAGTAAGTGGTTCATGCAAGGGAGATCCTACAGCTTCCAATGCTGTTATGGCTGTTGGTAAGAAAGAAAAATGGGCAAATATGAAACTAAGATCCTCTTTTAACCCAGTGCCTGACAGTTGTTGTTGTTGTAGTGTTTAACGCCCGCTTTTACTACTACGGCACCGCAGGCGGTGACACTGATGATACATGAAGATGGAGCACCGGTGGAATGAGATGGCGGGGGAAACCGGAGTACCCGGAGAAAACCCGCCCTGACGCCGCTTCGTCCAGTGCCTGACAGAATATTTTCCAAAGGTTCTATTGAAGTATCATTCAAGTCCAATGAATTAACAACCTCTTCGACTATTTCTATGTGCTCAGCAAAATATAAAACTAAATCGACCCATGTTCCCCATCGAGTTAACACTGGTGCAGGAGGAAGTCGGATATTAGGTACTGTTGATCTAAACAACTTAACTCTTTTAGGAGATTTAACAAAAATTCTCTTTGTACTGGACACAACTTTACCTATAGGAAAGAATCACGTATTGTCTCAGAAATCCGATGAAGAGCGTGTGCCAAACAAGTTATATGAATTTAGTTAGGAAAAATACCTTTCGGAGTTTGTCCTGATTTTACCATATAAGGACCTGTATCAGTAACAAATAAAAGTAACCCCATAGTAATTTCAAAGAGTCCATCACAAACTGGGTCACAGTTACATTGTCAGTGGCCGACAATTGGCACCCATTAAGAATATAAGGTGTACCCTTTTGTTCACTATTTAAAGCACCCACGATTATATTCGCAATAGAATGGCGCTCAAAATCAGGGGTTTCATCAACAGACAACCACACAAACTGAACCGCTAAGCCATTTTGCATATTTGACAATACGTTATTGTAACAATGTCCTACATAAGTCTTACGCAGTGTACTTTCTTCAGGCACATGTTGTCGAGTGTACTTGACAAGAAGGTTGATATAGGTTTTTAAATGTCGGACTATTAATTTTGAAGAAGAGAATATCAGCAGCTAAAAATGCATGGCACAGGTCATAGGAAAATTCAGTAACCCTACTTCCTAAACACTCTACTAGCTGTTTTCGAAGAGGTTCTTTGCAAATTTTCAGATTAAATTCTCCTTATGCTTTGCTGGTTTATGTGCTGAACTGTTTGAAATCTTTTCTCACTTCCTACATTTTACTCACACGCTCCACAAAACAGTACCCTATTATCTGTAGATATTAAATCACTCGAAAACTCTTTCTGTAAATTAATTAATCTAACACTCGGAGTTGGTTTTATTTTCGGCATTTGAAGAGCTTTTTAACATTTTATACGCCTAATTTAATTTGGTGGGAACCAGTTCACAACACTGTTACGTTTGAATACCACGACGCATCTACTGGTGGGCAAGCAAGTGTTGCCATAATCGTGCTGCTCAAAACGTTAACCTGCACTGTACCGTTGTTAATATAAACCTCTCAGCCGTTGTTAATATAAACCTCTCAGATAACGCACTGATTATTCTCTACGCACATACATATAATGAAAGGATGTAAACAGGGGATACACTTCATGACAACATGACTCAACATTAGTTCTCGCCACCTTGCGAGCTGTATCATCATGTGCAATACTACCCATATGAAAAATATTATACAGATGGAAAGAATAATAAAAAACCATGAAAATCATTAAAATATGCAAGATTCGGGCTATAATATTGAAATCTTTGTGAGTTGCATCATCATGTGCAATACTACCAATCTGAAAAATATTATCCATATGGAAAAAAATAATAAAAAACCATAAAAACCATTAAAATATGCAGTATAGGGGCTATAATATTGAAATATTTTGCATTTATCAAAATCAAGAAAATGTGCAGTTATATGCACCATAAAATCACGTCCAAATAACTGAAAATTCTGTAATTCGTGCACATAATGTAAAAGCATACATTTTTAACCCCTATGAAGAAAATATGCAAATGCATGAACTTCCTAGCCCTAGTTATCTCTGGTATTACATATTTCCCAATTGTCTTTCAGATTCATGCAAAGAAAGGGGTTGATTCCAGAAGACATGAGCGTCTTCTGGAATCGTCTGACACAGAGGATTATGTTGATTTGTTTGGCAGAGATGTTGAGGCAGAAATAATTGAGATAATTCCACTAAATTTCAGCAATCGTGCGATTAGAATGAAGTGAAAGAAATACCAGTTTCGGTTTACAGTTACAATATTAATTCTACCAGAAAACAAGAAAATGTGCCTGTTTATTTAAAGTTAGGCGGCACTGAATGCCTCACGTGCCCGCTGATGTAACTATCTTCAATGTGCCTGCCGCATAGTTAATGCAATTTTAGAAGTCTTTACTGCAATTTTAGTTACTTTTATATTTCATCGACTTTCCGGACTTTCAAAGGAGATTTTAGTTAAGTTTTTAATGATTTTGATATTAATTAGTCTGATTTTTGTACTTTTTTTGCAATGTTGATATTTAGTAGTTTTGTATCTATTTTGGGGGTACACTTGTATAAAATGGGTAGTTTCACAATTTTTTATATTTTCGGAGATTCTGAGTAGATTTTCATAGTACCTACTTCCTTACAGAATGGATAATTTTTGTGAAATTTGCATTTTCAGACATTTGCAGCCTGGTTTTTTCCTTAAAATGTTATTTTGAAAATCTGTGTTAATATTCCTGTCTATATGAGTAGTGTATATATAGATATATATACACAGGCTGGAAGTTAAATGATCCGTCAGACTTTAACAGCGAATTTCTCATGTTGTGAATAACAAGAAAGTCTCATTATTCATTGAAGGTTCTTGATTTATGGCTACATTCATAGAAAATTGAATAAACAACAACGTTTTCCTTTGGCGTATTTCAATAGATTCAACAGTTTTTATCTAAATTACATTTAAAAACCCACAATCTATGGCAATAAAAAGGCAACAAATTTGGGGTTCTTTTAAATTTAATTTACACAAAAACAGTTGAATCTATTGGAATACGCCAAAGGAAAAAGTTGTGCTTTGTTCAATTTTATATGAATATAGCCATAAATCAAGCAAGAACCTTCAGTTAATAATAATTCAGCCAGGTGCTGATAATTTTTTTTGATAAAAATGTTTTTTTCTAGAAAACTATAAACTTTTAAGCATTTTGGTGTTAGATGTAGTTGTTATTCACAACATGAGAAATTTGCTGTTAAAGTCTGGCGGATCATTTCACTTCCACCCTGTATATATGTCTTGTTGCACCGGGGTTTGCAAAAGGCGATGTTTCCAACTTGCAGCTGAGTTTACTGATAGTCTCTGTTCCTAATGTTATCGTCTGTCGGACACAGACATAGACCTATATTACTACTCGCATTTATATTTGCGAGTATGTATACAAATGCTCCCCTAATGCGCTCAATAATCTTTTCCATAGCTATACCAATTTGTCGAGAATAGTTTCCCTTAAAAGTGGGTTGAAGTTACTGCTCTATTCCAAAGTGGTACGAATATGTCATGCTTTTCTGTGAAGAGGTGCAGAATTCATAGTACAAAGTGGCAGACGCGGTGCCATTTTTAAATGAATACTTAAAATACAAGTATGGTGGCTACAATTATTATAAAATGTGCATCAAATAAAGGAGAACATTCCGAGTAAGATGTGTACAACGTGTACAAATATAATATTTGGGCAGTTTTCGCAACTTTTAAATGGATATCACTTAAAAATTGAGACAGTGATAGAGGGAAGTATTGGCAAAGAGCTGCTTGAATACACTTTCAATCCACTCTAGACTTAAATGGTGAAAACTTTTAGCACAATGTATAATGTGATCAAGCCTGTCGCAAATATATTTGAGTTCGCTACGAATTCTGATAAAATAAAGGAAGTGCTGAATTCATTAGCCTTTAGGATATCCTGTACTACTAGCAAAGTTGTAATGGAAAGGTGATTTTGGCTCATTCAATATTAATGGCACGTACGTGTCGAATTTTTCTTTATGTGATAGCCAAAATGCTTTGAAAATTGGCCCTTATGTACTGATAAATATTTTTGCAACGTCATATACACATTGGATCCAAACAGTTTAATGCTTGATAGCTCAAAGATTTCGACGTGTAATAACTGTAATCTTGAATTTGCCAAACAAGAGACCATTCAAATGTTAAGAGCTTCTAATAAACCTTCCTTAATGTTCAGAACTTCCAAAATGTCTACCCTACATCAATCATTAAATACAGAACAGCTCTAGAATAGACACTTATCTTGTGGGTTGTAGTTGAAGCTTAAAGTAGTTTACGTTAGGTTTCATTTGCATGAAAAGTGATGCATAATTCGTGTAAAGTGGCAAGAAAATAACCACGTTCTCTTCTTGGTAGAATGAAAATTAATGACATGCCGTTAGAGTCATAAAGGATCTCTAACAGATCTCTTAACACTGTTTAATATTTTGGCACTGAAAACTAGCGACCTCATACTCTCAAAGTGTCACGGAATAAAATGGCGCTGAAAAAGTGGCATTATTGATAAGCACAAGTGTGTACATGGCATTTTACAGCTTCACTAAACACTGTTATCTGCAACTTCTGCTAACTACGATGACACTTGAGTTTGGACAGGAACACGGTGGAGTTTGACTCCACTTCGGCTGCCGTGTGCTGCTTTCTCCATGAGAAATTACTCGTGAGATAAGCTACTGCCAAAGCCTCTATAATTTCACTAACCTTTGCCCTATCATTATCCTTTTAGATGCAATTAAATGTGTCCCACAAAGGAAGACATTCTTGAAGTACGGAACCCTGCTTTTGTTTTCAGAGGTGCTGTGCTCCACATAAGGGGTCAAATTACCTTGCCGATAATAATTGAAAGCACTTCCAGTTATTTTCTATAAAATTACCGGAACACTGCACCCACAAATAATTAACCTTTTAGAAACAGTATCTAAAGCGTTGCTATACAGTTTCTGGGAAATACATTTTATAAGGAGTGAAAATGTTATTTAAACTTTCAAACCACAGAAATTTAAAGTGAATGTGTAAGTGAGTACATGGAAGAAGTTCAAGCAGCTAAACCTAGTTGTCCGCGTATAGAAGGTGGGCGGTTTACTGTTACAAAATTTATCTCTTACTTATCATCCTCCCACTAATAACTGGAACTTCTGCCCACTTTCTCTGAAATAACTCCAACTCTTGTAAATTATGTTTTCACGAGATCACAAATATACCTAACTTCTCCTGGAACGTTATTTTCTTTGATTTCGTAGGTGTATGAAGCCAGTTTTATACTCGTATAGCCTGGGCGAACCCTTTGAAGCATTGAACCAACGCGAACGCACTCCGTGTTCTGGGTCATTTTTAGAATATGATTTGAGTATATAATATTTGAATATCTACCTGAAGCACTTAAAGTGTTCAAAACAGCCACAAAGCTAGGCGCTTAGCCATGAAAAAAGAGCAATTCATTTTAGAATCTATGAAAATAGGGAAAGCTTATAAATAACTGACTCCAAGCATCCTAATTACCGATTAAATGTTTATGAATGTATTAGGCACGTGGAATTCGGAAGCTTGTATATCAAAACACATTACGTATACTTGTTCTACCTGTATCAGCACCAAGTAGTTCCTGAACGGCCTCCCGACATCAAAACTGTAAAAGAGGTTCATACTTGGGTACATGTATGACTGTAAATAGGAATGTATCACGAAGACGTGAAGTTGATTGAGAGAGGAACTCTGTTCACGAACGTTCTCACCATTTCACCAACGCTTGAGACAGGGTAGTTAATTATAATAGAATATTTCTAATCTTAGGTGACCAAGAGAGGTACGAAGCATTGATGGTGAAGAATGATTCATCGTGATGTGGATGCAAATCCATAAGATAGCACAAAACGCATTGCAGTAAGGAAAGGGGTTATTCACATGACTGTCTCGAGAACTTTGAACTGAAATTTCCTGTACCCATATCACCTCCAGCGGGTAAAATTATTGAATGTGGCGGACTTTGAGTCCAGAGGAATTTTCTGTCATCGCATGTTACAGAATTATTCTAAGTTCATGAATTTGTTGCAATCCTCCATGTTCGCTGATCAGGCTGGGTTTACTCGCGACGGTGTCTTCATTTCTCTAATAGTCATAACTTGGCCTATGGAAACCCTCGTGAACTAAGACAAGACAGCTATGAATAGCGGTTTTGCCTAAACCTTTAAAGTAGAATCATTCGTGAACATCTCATTGATTCCTACTTCTTTACTCGCTCCTGAAAGCAGAGATGTATCTAATGTTTCTCAGAAGCGAGTTAGATCATGTAATTGATAATGTGCCTCTAGACCTGATCCAACGAATATGGTTTTTACATGATGGTGTGCCAGCAGTTGGATAGTATGTAGTTTCTCAAATTAGAAATGTTCGCATAGAAGGGTTAGTCGATGGGTAATCAGCGGATGGCCTACACGATCTCCTGATTTTAGTTTAATTGATTTCTTAGCCTGGGGACATTTAAAGTCCCTGGGTTATGTGATATTGAGACTCTGAAATAATAATAATAATAATAATAATAATAATAATAATAATAATAATAATAATAATAATAATAATAATAATAATAATAATAATAATAATAATAATAATAATAATAATAATAATAATAATAATAATAATAATAATAATAATAATAATAATAATAATAATAATAATAATAATAATAATAATAATAATAATAATAATAATAATAATAATAATAATAATAATAATAATAATAATAATAATAATAATAATAATAATAATAATAATAATAATAATATTAATAATAATAATAATAATAATAATAATAATAATAATAGTAATAATAATAATAATAATAATAATAATAATAATAATAATAATAATAATAATAATAATAATAATAATAATAATAATAATAATACTAATAATAATAATAATACTAATAATACTAATAATACTAATACTAATACTAATACTAATACTAATACTAATACTAATACTAATACTAATACTAATACTAATAATAATACTAATAATAATACTAATAATATTAATAATAATAATAATAATAATAATAATAATAATAATAATAATAATAATAATAATAATAATAATAATAATAATAATAATAATAATAATAATAATAATAATAATAATAATAATAATAATAATAATAATAATAATAATAATAATAATAATAATAATAATAATAATAATAATAATAATAATAATAATAATAATAACAATAATAATAACAATAATAATAATAATAATAATAACAATAACAATAACAATAATAATAATATTAATAATAACAATAACAATAACAATAACAATAATAATAATATTAATAATAATAATAATAACAATAACAATAACAATAACAATAATAATAATAATAATAATAATAATAATAATAATAATAATAATAATAATAATAATAATAATAATAATAATAATAATAATAATAATAATAATAATAATAATAATAATAATAATAATAATAATAATAATAATAATAATAATAATAATAATAATAATAATAATAATAATAATAATAATAATAATAATATTAATAATAATAATAATAATATTAATAATAATAATAATAATAATAATAATAATAATAATAATAATAATAATAATAATAATAATAATAATAATAATAATAATAATAATAATAATAATAATAATAATAATAATAATAATAATAATAATAATAATAATAATAATAATAATAATAATAATAATAATAATAATAATAATAATAATAATAATAATAATAATAATAATAATAATAATAATAATAATAATAATAATAATAATAATAATAATAATAATAATAATAATAATAATAATAATAATAATAATAATAATAATAATAATAATAATAATAATAATAATAATAATAATAATAATAATAATAATAATAATAATAATAATAATAATAATAATAATAATAATAATAATAATAATAATAATAATAATAATAATAATAATAATAATAATAATAATAATAATAATAATAATAATAATAATAATAATAATAATAATAATAATAATAATAATAATAATAATAATAATAATAATAATAATAATAATAATAATAGTAATAACTAGTACGAGCAGCAGTTGTAGTAGAAGTAGACACTGGACAATCACAATTTAAGCTAATAAGCAAGACACACTTGAATCCTCATTGTAAGTCAATAAAAAAAAAATAAAAAATAATAGCTTCTTCAAAACGAAGACGGTTTCTGTTAACATTGTGTGTAAATGAACTGTTGGAAAATACGCTTTTCAGTTGTGCAGCTGAAGTCGAAATGTTCAGTAATTGTATTTATTCGCCAAATCTGATCCGTAAACATTGCGAATTCGTCTGCCATCTCCATTCATAATTAGCAGATTTTGTAAACATAGAAACAAGATACAGTGATACATTTTAAAATATGCAAACTCTCTGAGTCTACCTGGTTAAAGTAGCTTGTATTTATTCTTGTTAATGCTTAGAAAGAAGGTTGTGGAATGTTCTTACACTCGATTGTGCAAAATTTTCAGAAAAAGAGTCTATAAAGAAGATTCTGAATTATTTCTAAAATAGCTCAGGTTTCCCTTCCTTGTTTTTGAAGAGAAATAAGTGTTTGAACCAGCACTTTTAGTCAGTGCAGCGTGCTGTGAATTCGTTAATCAATTTGTTGTATGGCATAATGCATCAAACGATACCTCTATGACAATTTCTAAAATAAAATGTCCTAACACCATGTAGTATATAAGCTGCTAGCTGATACAGTACTTCAAGATCACCAACACATGTAAGCAGCAACTAACTAACGCGCTCCGGTTCAAAAATATAAGATATTAGCTACAAAGACTGAAGGTCGAAACATTTCACACGTTTTACATTTATTGCGTTAATTACGCGTTATTTGCGCTTATTTTACTGTAATGTAGATAAACTTTTTTACACCTAAAACGTGTCCACGCTCAACCGTGGAACTCTTGCCTTCCGTCCTGCATTCAGGCCCACCCATAGGGGTGCGGAGTTCAAGAGTCGGGTATAGAACTGGTGCCCATTCAGCATTGTGAGTCAATTGAGGTGCTATGAATGCCGACATCCCTTCTTGGGGCATGCATGATGTTGCCCACATCACCTTCCTATATTAGTACTTCGGTCGTCCATCCCCGCAGCACATAATGTAACTGAGCGTGAGGTCGGCTGGGTCTATTCGGAGTTGTAGCGCCACGCGATTGCATGTACAGCCATGAAAAAATGATTGAGCACTGGAACATGTGCTTTCAAATGTTACAGTGCTCAATTGGTTTTCCCATGGCTGTATCACCACAAAAACGTATAACAGTTTAACACACTTTACACAAACAGACGCTCTGGCTTCCAGTCATTCATTTTAAATGGATGTGCAAAACGCGCCGCGTATCAAAGGCACTCAAGGTCAAGCCGCCTCAAACCACTCACGCCAGTAAACAGATGACAACAATTAGAGCGGTGGAACCAAAATGGATTTTCGAGAGTATTCGACAGGAGTACGGCGGCCGGCATATTTGTAGAGGTTCTAGAAAAGGTGAGGTTTGAGAAAGACCCATGTTATGTCACCCTCGCTATATAAGGAGGCGAGGCAACAAGACTGGGCTGTTGTTACAGACGTGAGTCGTCGCAGCAGGCAATTTTACTGTGTGTGTGTGTGTGTGTGTGTGTGTGTGTGTGTGTGTGTGTGTGTGTGTGTGTGTGAGGGAGTCAGCTGCCTGTGAACGGTTGTCGTGAGAGAACCGGCGCGACGTGAGGGATGATAGAAAAGCAGTTAATGAGTATCGAGTGATTGTATCGCCAAAATTATCTGTTTGAGAGACAGAGAAAGTGAAGACAGGCAAAAACGAGCGAGGTTACAAGAACAGTTTTGAGCTGTAACATCAGGAAGAACTGTAGACTGTGCTAACGACAGGAAGAGAACTGTTTATTTGTGCAAAAGCTTTAAGGGGAATAAACAGACAGAAAATGTAACTGGATTGGATGTTTGTCGCTTTGTTACCTTGGTGACAGAAGTGGGGTTTATTGAATTGCAATTTCATTACAGTATTGAACTACCATGCCTCATATCAAGGTGATTATCTGTATAATACATTGCTTTTGTAAAATAAGGGCCAATGTGTGATAACTGGAGGAAAAACTAATGTACTGGATTATGTCATCCAAAGCTTTTAGAGCTATCTATCCCAAGTGGCCGGGTGCGGGTTTTTGAGGGGCTCTCAGTTTAAAATGACAGTACCCAATATTGTCCACAGAAGATGAGTAATTCCATAAACGAATTCCCACTGGAACATCACGCGTCGTTCTAGAACAGCTCATTATTCTGTGAAACAGCTTTTTTGTTTTTCTCCTTAATACAGCATTCTATGTTTCCACTCATAGAAAAGCTTAGACGGCTTCTTTCTAGATGTTCCTCTACTTACGCTGTGCTGCGTTCATCTCTTCCTCGGCTTCCCCATTTCTTTTTCACGAGTGAGTGAGAGAGAAAATGCCTCTGAGATATGAATACCTACACTACTCTTAGGGCTTAATGAGATTGGAAATGTTCAAAGGCGTACCTGCCTTACAAAAGAGGTAACAACACTACTTATCAGATCAGATTATCTTACGAATAGTCATTAAAGGAATTCACTCACACTCAGGCATAATATAGACCCTTCATCTTGGCATTCGAAACACCATTGAATTTGATTTTATTCCCAAGAAGCATATAACCAGCATCTATATAACATATTCAGTGTCTTGAGTGCGTGTTACATTGTTTACAAATATTAATATTTATTCCAAATCAAACAAAATTTTGAAAAGTAAATAGCAAAGCTTTATATTGAATACGCTTTTCAGAACGCAGCCTGGCCTTTCGGTACTTCAGAAATTATTTTAACCTTCTCTACCACGTATAATAAATAGGGAAAATATTGTATTACACGCACAAATTTCATATCGAGATTTTACGCGAAATATGTATTGGGGCCCCCTGCCTAAATCCAAGAAAAGCATTTTTAGAAAAAATTGTCCGTGTGCGTGTGCGTGTGCGTGTGCGTGTGCGTGTGTGTGTGCGTGTGTGTGTGTGTGTGTGTGTGTGTGTGTGTGTGTGTGTGTGTGAACAGTATAACCCAAAAATGAAAAGCGATTGGTATTTAAGTTTAATATCTTCCAAGAGTGCGACATACATATTTTGAAGAAACTTCCTCCACCCTAAACTACCATTTACATGGAAAATGTTTCGAAAATTTTGATTTTCTAAAAACTGGCTCTAAGGATTTTGATTAAAATGCCATACCCTTAAGGGATTTTTATGACAAATTAAATATATATTTTCAGTTTTCTGGCCGATGTGGTCTTGATTACTCTTGATGACTTATGCATATCTGGTAAACCGTAAGAGATGACTGATTCTTGCTATACAAAAATGTAGATCTTGTTAAAATACAATGTATGTTAGATTATCTTTTTTGTGAAGTAAACCATTTCGAAGATATTATTTGTTATTTTTGAGAATTTTGCAACATTTATGACCGTTCTCAAATGTGAGGTCGTTATTCATGATTTATTTCTTGGCCGTGTAAAGAGAACGGAATTTCAAAGTAATCATACAGCAACCACTTTTAAAACATTTGACTATGGCTTAAAGCAGTGTTCCCCTTGCACCTACAAGAAAATTATCACTAAGATAATTTCTACAAATGTTTATCTCAGCTAACATTGAGTAGGTAGGGGAATAAGTATTTATAACCATAGTATGTGCAAGAGTAGAGAAAGTCATGTCAGTGCAACGAATCAAACCTTTCTTAAGCAGCGATATAGTTTTAGATTTGAACTACATTGTCCTCAAGGGTTTATGCCCATAATTAAATGATGATGATTATGATGATGATGATGATGATTATGATGATGATGATGGTGGTGGTGGCGGCGGCGGCGGCAGCGGCGGCGGCGGCGGTGGCGGCGGCGGCGGCGGTGGCGGTGGCGGTGGGGGTGGCGCTGGCGGTGGCGGTGGCGGTGGCGGTGGCGGTGGCGGTGGCGGTGGCGGTGGCGGTGGCGGTGGCGGCGGTGGTGGTGATGGTGATGGTGAATAGGGCCACAGGAGATACACATGATGATACATGAAATGATATTTTGGAAACGAACTTTTGAAGAAAATGTTCCAGGACTAGGTTTAGGTACCTCTCCGACATTTGCAAGTTGTGAGGGCATTTTAGGTGAATTATAAGGGAGTACACTTTTGTTCTTAATACGCGGTTTGTGCATAAAGAGACCACATGATATTGGCTCACCCTATCTTGGCTGTGTCCCTTGTGAGCATAGGATTGATAACCCCACGCTACTATTACCTTCTACACTTTTTTTTTTTTTTTTTTTTTTTCGTTTACTGAACCTGCAAAAGTTTTACACGCTATCTATTGTTTTTCTAGGAACACATAGGTTGTTCTATTATTAAAAAAAAATTGTATTGTTTAACAACGCTGTCAGTTGCCAGGATCATATGAGTGTCGCCGGTGTGCCGGTATTTCGTCCCGCAGGAGTTCTCTCACATGCCAGTAAATCTGCTGACATGTAGCTGTCAGTTTTAAGCACACTTAAAAACCACCGGTGTGGGCCGGATTTGAACCCGCGACCTTGGAATCAGTAGGCCAGCATCTAACCAACTGAGCCATCCAGATCGACGATCTATTATGCCGGTCATATAATACAGCTAGAGGGTATATTGCCAAAAACAGATACATATTAAAGAAATAACTAACGCCATAATTAATATAAGCAGGGACAACTTAAGTGTTTGTATACCGAAGACCCAAGTAGGTACACCATTATATGAAGTAAAAGTAAAAAATTAGGCCAAGTTATAGACACAGGTCATTCACAGGACACATATATACCAGATGTTCCACGAGGGAAGAGATCAAACAAAATCGCAGCTAACAGTCACGAAAGCAGACGAGCGCTCCGATGTATAATTAATTAACAGATACGACAGAGACTTTTCGCAATCCGCATAGCATCTTTGGTTTCAAGGTGACTCCGTGTGAAGGATATTCCGGTTGTTAGCAGTTACACTACTCACCCAACTCAACTATAGTGACGTATCACAGTCGTCTGACGTAACACCTTTTCTGGAATTCACAGGCAACTGTTACGGAGGCGATGGAAGCGAAAGTGAGCGTTGTTTCTTACAAACAGGTGGATACATAAGGACATGCAATATATTTCTTTCCGCCAAACCTATCGCTAACAGTAATATCTACTTTCCCTATGCCTCGAGCACAAATGACCTAGTCGTCGACGGGCCGTTAAACTCTACTCATTCACCTCCCTCCCCCCCCCCCCCCTCCCTCCGCTTTACATCATCTTATTTACACTTCTTACACACTTCCATTCTCAAAGCTGTAAGCAAGAGGATCCTACTGTCTGAAGTCACAAAGTTTTCTGCTGGCTACACGAGAAGGTTTAATAAAATACGTTTGAGTGTTTGTAAGGAAAATCTGAATAGATTTAAAACAGTTCTTTTTGCATAAATATATTTGCAAGAATCGAAGTTAATCTACAGCTTAGACCTTTTTAATTCCTATTTAATGATAGATGAAGCTCACTAACGCTTTTACTGGCTTAATATGCACGGTAAGTGAAAACAGGGTATGTGAAGGAGGAAGATTACAACAAATGAATATGTCAGTGGTCTGCAACAGATCTACAAGAAAAATACACTATTAAGTGCAAAGCTCACATGTTGAGTTTTAACATTGTTTATAGGTGCCCTATGTGAAAAATGTACTGGGCCAGCTCCTGTAACTACTTTCGGTGTAATATTCTCACATTAACATTCCTGTTAGTAATTTGAATCAGATTTGAAAAATTCAATATGACGGGACTTGAACCACGGATCTGTGGCTCTTCGTACGAACCCTTTTACCGCTTGAGCTACCATTATGTTTATACCAAGATAAGTCTGAGTGATAATTACTGCAATATATCCCATATATTAGACTTTTTGAAATAGCTTCTTTGCTGTTACTGACGTCAACATTTTCACGTGACGGTTAAGAGGTCCTGGGACTGCATTTTGTCTATGTTATAAAGTGCCACACAGAGTTCCGGCACAACCTGCTTTATAGTTTATTCACAATGAAAAAATACCTTAATATTCAGAATATTCCATCCGCATCAACACTAAAGCATCACAACAGTTTTATTATATGACAGACTCTAATTGCCACAACAAACGCCAGCAGTCTCTGGCAGGAGGAAAAATTTGTTACTTTAAAAGTAATTAATGTATTTACTTTGATAGACATTGAACATATACTACTTAACTTTTCTGTGTCTTTAAGTTTTTTAAAGCTAAACAAGTTTTCAGATCTTGAAACCAAAGACTGGGGTTGAAATCAGAAATGGAGCACATACTGGAAAAAGTCTAGGAGCACAGCACTTAACTTAATACGCATAGAGGAGATAGTGTATGAAAAATGTAAGTTCGAGAAAAGTAAATTTTTCTACACACATGCATCATGATCATGAGTCGGATTACCTAGATGTCATACCTTCCCTCTTTTGTCTAGTAACCTTTCTCCTCAGATTCATAAATTTTCAATTGCGGCGAGATGTCGCTTGACCACTCCTGTCCGCTGTATTTGGTGGTGTTTGAGCAGTTTTTTGGCCCACATTTGCTCCAATACTGTCAAAACTTTAAGCAGAAATGGGCGTTTTAATGTAGCGCATATGGATTTTAAGCCTGTGCTAGACCTTCAAAACGCCTGAATCTAAAAGGCTTCACTGCCTACCGATGACTGAAGGCGTAGGAAACATTTATGTGCATAAACCTAAAAATCGTCACCTTGATAATTTGTCGGCCATTTTTCAGTTCCAGTTAGTCTTAAGGATTACAGTAACATTTCCATGATACTTCTACATAATTAAATTTATATTTGATATTAAATACCTACGTGTTTGGAACTATCACTTACATTCAGTTCAGAACAATAAGGGTTACGTACCTTATAGCCTCGCAGGTTATCTACCACGCAGGCCAGAAGAGCATCTCGACCTACGCTCACGGTGACATTTGGAATCGGCTCGGCAAATCTTGGGAACAATCCTGTGGGAAAGAAGAACACAAGCGTAAATCATAGTTATCTCTATAAGGCATATTTGGTAGGAGCTCCAGAATTTGGTTGCTGTCATCTGTACATTATGTTTCTAAATAGGGAATATGTTGTTCAGTAGAATGCCGATAACTTGACCCTCGATAACCAGACATTCCGTGCTACTCGACGACCTTCTTTTATTGTAATTATTTTTTATTGTTAAACTTGAATGTAATAATTTATATTATCTACTGTACGGTATAAACTGTATAGGCAAATGTTAGTTAGTATACGTATACAACCTACCGCATTCTCACTCACAGTGACGAAAGGGCTGATCTTTGACATCTAGTCAGAACATAAGCAGCCGGCAGACCATTGTCACGAAACAAAAAGCTTGCCGCTAATTTTTCTTTTTATAAGCCATGTTTATCACATAAAGTCCTTGTGTAATGAAATAATGGACGTGGATGCACTAATGGAGAGAAGGGATGTAGTTTTTCAAAAAGAAGATTTAGTGAGGCGTAAGATATCTTCCGGAATTTTGTTTGTTATTTGAACTACGTTATGATGATGTTTAACGCTGAACGATATAGAATTTGTTTTCGTTATGATATTCGGCGTCGAGAGACCCAACCGTCGAACAGATAAACAATTACTCTGGAAGTATCTCTTGTCCCCGCCTCCAGAACAATCTAGAAAGTGTTGCGATTATTTCCAACGGCTATCTAAGCGAGCGCTCTCGCGAATAAAGGAGTTAGTAAGAAAGTTGGCGAGGGTGTTTCTGATGCGAAATCAAGTGAGTTTTTGACGAAAGTTGTGACGTAAGTACAATGAGTGCTGCTAACGTGATAGATTTGGGACGACTTGTGTTCGACATCCCACCGTATGTTTTGGACCGAAGAACAGCATACTTCGTGGGTATTTCATTAGGCCGCTACTTCGCGAAGAAAATGAAAGGGCATTTAAAGTTGAACTAGATCACAGTGAAGTGCTGTGAAAACTAAACAAAGTCCCAATATGGTTAACCAATTAGCACCCTCACAAAAGGTTTTGAAGTATGAGTTCAAAAGCAGTGAGTTGGCACAAGCAATAGCGCATGTAACTGGTGTTCAGGAGGTCGTAGTTTCAATTCCCTTGGCCGATCTTCCTGATCCATGCAATTTTTTTTTTTTTTTTTTTTTTTTTTTTTTTTTTTTTTTGAGATTTCCCTGGGTTTAAGCTGAATGCTGGGAAGGTTAATTAAATTTCCCGATTTGCCTGTTCCTCCATTCATCTCTCTTTTTGGCCGCGCCGTAGCCGAGTGGTTAGACCATTCGCTTCTCACCAAAGCGGCACGGGTTCAATCCCAGGCAATCGCATGTAGGATTGGTGATGGACGAAGCGGCACTGAGGCGGGTTTCCTCCGGGCTCTCTAGTTTCCCCCTCCATCTCATTTCACCGGTGCTCGATCTTCATTCCATGTATCATCAGTGTCACCGCGTGCGGTGCCGTATGTAGTAAAAGCGGGCGTTAAGCACTGCAAAAAATCTCTCTTTTCATTTCACTTCAGCTTTCATGTGCTTGTTTTCTTTTCAGGGTTGCAAGTGTCGGCCGGAGTCTCGCGTTTTATGGCAGGGTAAAAGGGTGCTCTCTGTAAGCTTCCGCTCCTCAGCGGAATGGTCTCCGGTTTCCGTAACCCCCCAGTGAGATGTACAAGCCAGCAGCGGGGAGGGGCATCGGCAGTATTAGACGCCGCCAGGGGCTTCAAACTGGGAGTGGTGGTGTCGCTCTACTCTATTGTGACTCCTGATGTGGATGTCATCTGTCTCCTCTCACCTCACCCTTCCCTCCCGTGGACGTCCCATAAGGACAAAGGCACAAAACATCTCCTGTAGCTCGAGGTGCTAAGTCCCTCCGCACCATGTCATGGGTCATTAGTTCAAAAGTATGTTCAAATTCATAACTTGTTTAGCTCATGCTACTGTGACACAAATTAAGCATTTGTTTACATTACATCGTCAGTCCCTTTTATAACACCTAATTCTGGAACTACCAAGTCTTTTTTCCGCTTATTTGTTTTAACCTTTATCAATAACACTTCATACTTCCACTAATATTCTTACACTCTGTGATACTACAGTAATTGTTGACAATAGCACAAAGCTTGGTAAAAGCCAAATAAACGGTTTGTTTGGCTTTGGTAATGATTTTAATAATATAATCGCTGAGGACTTGCAAAAGCTAAATTGCTTTCTTTTTTTATCGTGGTTTCGATATTTTTGGAAGGAATTCCTAGCTTGTGAAGTCTGCCCGAGCGGCAGGAATAATGACGTCATTATCACGTTTACTTCGCAGCAAGAAGATAGATATCTCATATGAGATATCCTTTAAATCCAAATGTATCTTCAAATTGAGCTTAGAAAGGTGAATTGCCATAAAAATGTCTCATGTGAAAATGTATATACCAGTTTTAATACAAAGCTTTCAAAATTAGCTGTACTGTCTCCCTGTTTAATCACTGGATACATTTGTTCCAACTGAAGATTGCAGGGCCGTACTGGCTACTTGCTGGTATGGTAAGCAGCTCTACGCCTCCATAGGGGCCTCACACCCGTGACGTCAATGGCGCCATAGGTATGTTTTATGCAATGAACTGCGGGAAGTGTTGAGGAAGGGTAAATGATAATTGAGTGTAGGTTACACTGGGCGTATGAGATCTGGAGGATGCGAATGCAGGTAAATGGGATGTAGTGTTATGTTGTAAGTACATTTCGTCCTGTGTATGTAGTAACTGGGGTTTGCTGAACATGGTAATGGATGTGCTATTATTTTCTCTACTACATTTAGCAAAGTAGAGGAAGTATTCTATTCCACACAAAAATTCGATGTCGAAATTTCACCGGAAATATATGTTTTGAGGCCCCCTGAATAAAACAAAAACATTTTTAGAAAAAGGTCCGCGCGCGCGTGTATGTGTGTGTTTATGTGAGAGTGTGTGTGTGTGTGTGTGTGTGTGTGTGTGTGTGTGTGTGTCTGTGGACAGCGTAACTCGGTTAAAATCAAAGCTTGTTTTTAAGTTTAATGTCTTTCAAGGCTGGGACACACAGATTTTTAAGTAAATTGCTCCACCCTAAACTACACTTTACATGGAAAATTTTTCGAAAATTTTGATTTTCTTGAAAATAGTTCGAACGATTTTGATTAAAATGCCGTATGTCTGAGATATTTTTATGAGAAATCAAATGTATGTCTTGAATTTTCTGGCTATAGTCCACGAAGTCCTATTTACTTTGGATGACTTTTGCATAACTGGTAAACCTTGAGAGATAGACAAAATCTTACTATGCCAAAATGTATATCTTGCTAAAGATATGTATATTTTATAGAGTGAACCATTTCGGAGATATTCCTTGTTATTTTCGTAAGTTTTGGAGAACTTGTACTTCTGTCAAATGGAACATCTTATTCATTTTTTTACATGTACAAGAAAATATGGTTATCATCTTCGCAGTTACATTAGATTAATGGTTAACATTAATGTTTAGTTGTTAGTTAATGCTTGACGCCTTGAAAGGCGATGTTGCTCTAGAAGAGAAACTTTAGTGCCCAAACACACGTCCTTGTCTTATATCACAAAAGATGGAGATTATCCTAGTTGATTATCTATATAAGCTGGTAGGGCTATAAGTGCATATATTTGTACCGGTAATTCAGCACAAGATAATGAACACTCTTACATCAAGATTTGTTTCATTTGGGGACTTATAGTTTTAGTTATTAAGAGCAGTAGACTTTTAGGTTAGTTAGCCCCTTCAGGTAGGTTTACCACAGAAAACATGGCGTAGAGTGGGTTGAATGAATGCCGTAACGCGGTAACGAACGTTGTATCGGAACTGAATTCGAATGGTTACTGCAACGGCAATTGCTTCACATTATCTAGGTGAGGTGAGAAGCGCATTGAGGTGTGAAGCAAAACGAATACTCTATCTCACAGGTATTGTTCATTTCTTGGTGCAGTTACGACTATGTAAAACATATCATGTAGTGGTCTTTGTGATTGGTTTGTGGCAAAATTATTAGACGAAGCGAGAGAACAACTGGCACTCCGAAGTGAATACATATTAAAGCGCATTTACCAAAATATATTCGCTTCTACCCCTAACACATTTTATCTATCAAAGCAGATCATTAGTTTGTAATTAATTACTGGTTTAATTGTTTTTACGTTAAAATGTTTAACTTTTTAGCTATGTTTACACAATCAGTTGCACGTACTTGGCGAGTTTAATCATTAAATTTGTAGATCACAATAATGGTCATGGGGCCACAAAGTCTTCAAGGATAGATTCATTAATAGGTACAATTACAATGTTTGTTTCATTGTTTACTATTAAGTCTCCATTTCGTTTGCAGTCATTCCCGTAATCTACGCAAAGCAGCTTATTCACATCCTCTAGCTAGACTCGCCTTTGTGATGAAAACTGTACCCATTGGTTCGATGGTTCAGTCCCTGAAATACTCTTTCCCATTCTGAACACTGACTTCGACGTGTATATGCCTATTTTAAGCTTACCAACTGAGGATACCATACTGTCATTCTTTTGACACCTTTGAATCTAATGTACCACTGTCTCTTTCAAGTTGGTCTTCCAGTGCGGAACCCCATAGTCAGTTCCCAAATGGCTAACTTCACCATATTTTAAGAACACTTCATCATATTAGTTTGAATTTATTATTACTGGCATTTAATTAATTCGTTCTCTAAATATCCGAACGCTCGGTCTGGCGAGATGAAACTATGCACAGGAACAAAATTGTAAATATCAACTCTACCTGCTCTGGATGAGAAAGAAAAGTCAAGGAATGTGTCCACCAGGCTGTTCCCTGCTTCGGGGCGCTTCGTCACGTGGCTATGTACGCAAAGCTGATTGGCCTTTTTGAAAATTAGTTTCTGATGGAAATCACTCACTTTGAAATTAACTTGTTAAAGAATATATTGTGATGCCGGACGGTTGCGGCAACAACAAAAGTTCCCGGTCGGGCTGTCACACAACACTGATGGTGCGTGCAACAAAAGCGCTCAAGGTCAGGCTGCCTTGCGCGGCTGTTGTGAACACGTGACAGTAATCAGAGCAGTGGAACGAAAAGGAATTTTCGAGATTATTCGAGAAGTGTCCGGCGGCCGGCGTGTTTATAGAAGTTCGAGAAAGGTCAATGTCACGTCATCCTCGCTATATAAGGAAGTGGGACCACGAGAAGAGTGAGCTAGTTAGTTGCAGACGTGACTCGTCTGGAGTCAGACAATTTTAGTTTTACCGTGTGTGTGTGTGTGAGTGTGTGTACTGTGTGCCCAGGACAAGAAGGCAAGTCTTAGGAATGTGTAGCGTAATCATTTTGTGCTTCTCTCACGTTGTTTATGCTCAGTTTCCGATTATGACAAGGAGGCTAGGTTCGTTTAAAATACACAATGTTGTCTCATTATTCACCTATAGCTAGAAATATGCACTCTCATACACTCATTTCCTAGTAAACGGGTCCGCTACCAAGCCCCCTCTGCCCTTCATTCCCCTCTAGCCTTCTTGTCGTGGGTATACAGTACAGTCACGTCGAAAGGAAGATAGCCAAGCAGTTAATGAGTGTCGAGTGATGGTATGGTCCAAGTTAGCTGTTTGAGAGACAGAGAAAGTGAAGAAAGACATCAAGGAGTGAGTGAAGGTAATTATTGTGGGAGGAATGGTGTAAGGAGAGGTGCGGGTTGAAAATGGCGGGGAAATAGAGGCTTAAAAAGCTGTACACGTGTTGCTAATGACGTCAGGGGAGCTGATATAAATGTAAATGTTGACATTCTTGTTATTTTAATATGATAATTATTTTGCGTTGTATGGCTAACATAATGCACGTGATGTAACTAGCATACGTTTAACACATTGTATACCACTGCCTTAAATGTAAAGAAATGAGAATTCCGAGTAACCAAAGTGCATGAAATGTGAAGAATATATAAAACTTTATTTGAGGAGGAAATATTTAAAACAAGTTTCTTCACAAAATTTAAAAATGTGTTATTAGTTGTCTTCTGTGAGAATACAAACTATGTTATACTAAATGGTAGTTGTGGGGGAGGACAAGTTTGGTGAATATACATGCGCCGGAGATATAAGCCAAAGCGTAGTAGATTCTATTTTGTGTAGTGAGGAGTTATTGTCAGTGATTACTAACTTTAACTTTTGAATGTGTCGGGGCGGCGCCGTGGCCGAGCGGTTAGACCACTCGTCTACCACCTAGGTGGCCCGAGTTTGATCCTAGGGACCCGCATGTGGTGTTCGTGGTGGACGAAGCGGTGTCTGGGCGGGTTCTTTCGGGTTCTCCGGTTTCCCCATCAATTGCTCCATTATCACCTTTCCAATCATTGATTTTGCCTGCATTTCATATCGTCCTCTTCCTCACTATCATACCTGGTGCTTGGCTGACCATCTGCTTCCAGGTCTTCCCTCTGTCGGTCCAGAGGTTCCTGTGCTTCCCGACAGGCGTCTGACCCTAGTCACAGGCTTGTAAGTCCCAGGGGGTGTAAGTCCTACATAAGGGGAGGGTAATCAGGTAAAGGAGAAGAAGAATGTGTCGGGCAACAGTTATCACTCTCCGCTGAGCATCTCTGTTGTCAAATGTAATTTTAGCTGAAGTTCCTAGCTCAAAGGAAAATAATAGCGTTGTGAAAACGAAGCATTAGAAGTGGATACAAACATTAACAAAAGTGATGAACAACAGCACATTTCAATATGTAAATATGTGTGAGAAATCTTAAGAGGTTGCCCTATGACAAAAGGGCCAGGGCCCAAGTCAAGGGCAGCCCAAGATGTAATTGCTTCAGCACTCAAAAAATTAAATTCAATAATGCATCTCTGAAACTTGTGTGAATATTTGTACGTTTGTGCATAATAAAAGAGCATGAGTTCTAACACATCATCATCAGCACAATAATAATAATAATAATAATAATAATAATAATAATAATAATAATAATAATAATAATAATAATAATAATAATAATAATAATAATAATAATAATAATAATAATAATAATAATAATAATAATAATAATAATAATAATAATAATAATAATAATAATAATAATAATAATAATAATAATAATAATAATAATAATAATAATAATAATAATAATAATAATAATAATAATAATAATAATAATAATAATAATAATAATAATAATAATAATAATAATAATAATAACAATAATAATAACAACAATAATAATAACAACAATAACAATAACAACAATAACAATAACAACAATAACAATAACAACAATAACAATAACAATAACAATAACAATAACAATAACAATAACAATAACAATAACAATAACAATAACAATAACAATAACAATAACAATAACAATAACAATAACAATAACAATAACAATAACAATAACAATAACAATAACAATAACAATAACAATAACAATAACAATAACAATAACAATAACAATAACAATAACAATAACAATAACAATAACAATAACAATAACAATAACAATAACAATAACAATAACAATAACAATAACAATAACAATAACAATAACAATAACAATAACAATAACAATAACAATAACAATAACAATAACAATAATAATAATAATAATAATAATAATAATAATAATAATAATAATAATAATAATAATAATAATAATAATAATAATAATAATAATAATAATAATAATAATAATAATAATAATAATAATAATAATAATAATAATAATAATAATAATAATAATAATAATAATAATAATAATAATAATAATAATAATAATAATAATAATAATAATAATAATAATAATAATAATAATAATAATAATAATAATAATAATAATAATAATAATAATAATAATAATAATAATAATAATAATAATAATAATAATAATAATAATAACAATAACAACATGATACTGGTGGTGGGAACTATAGAAGTAAAGATTTGTGTGCTGGAAACACTTCAAACAACACGGGTAGATGAGATCTCAGGGCACAAAGTCTTGAACAGGAGGTTTGCGTTCACCAGTACCGTTCTGCTGTGAGGGGTCCTGTGTTTGTTGCCTAACCCTCCTCTTTGCTCGTTCGGTCTTCCTTGTGGATGTGGGTGATGTGTACTGTAAGAGAATATCCTACGACACTTCTGTGCCAGCGTATAATTTAACTCTGTAACTCAGATTTGATTTCATGAGACAGAGTGGAAAAAATTAAAGTAAAAGTACACTTTTAATTGCAGTTTATCTTCAGAATGATGCGCGGCTAGCCATAAATGGTGGTATTGTTTTATTTCTTTTAAGGAAGGTACAATCAGTATGTGACGAATGGGTCCATTAATGGTAGCATAGCTTTCAGAAACAAAGACTGTTGTGGCTGCATTGAAAACACAATATTGTTAAGCAGCATAGCTTATACTGAAAAGCTAAGATACGTTACTCATTAGAAGGCTTCGGCCGCGGTTGCAAATGATGTTAGGTTGAGAGCTACTTTACTGTACCCGTTTCTACTTCATGTTTGTAGACAGTAGGGGTAATAGAGAGTGACACACCGGTACAGTAACCTGTTTCTAAAGCGACGCAGCTATACCGGCCCTACTCAACCTAGCCCGTTAGGTAGGAATGACTCAAATGCTGGCAACATACAACTGACACCTAAGCCTGCTCATTAGTTTTCAGAAAGTAACAATGTAACACAGTAATCGTATATCTCATTTGGAGCGAAGTAAAGCATTAAGTCAAATATCTGGCTTAAAGCTGTTTTTCAGTGGAGTAACAGATCTTTTGCCAATCAATTTGTATTAAATAAACATAGTACAGCACAGATGTAAGGCGAAGAACGAAGACAGATGCAACTTGTTGATGCAGTGGAACACAAATGCAATGCGTAGAAACCTATAGTTTATGGTGTCAAGTATGAAACGAGAAAATAGGTCAGTAAGCCCTTATTTTGTTACAGGAAGATGTTCATAGTGATAGTGATAATAACAGGAATGCTTCATTACTTAGAGTAGAATGACCATATGTTTTGGCTTTTACCCGATGATTCTTTACGAACAGAGGTAGGTTACATGTAGGTAACATGGTATTCATTACTATCTGTTATCAAATAAGTATAAAAACCAATTGAAATGTTAAACACAGTTCTTACAGTAGCTAAAACTGGCCTATATATGTAGCCAGCGACTTGATTTCAGAAAGAACACAAGCATATGTACACATAAAAATGTTACAATTTGTTTTGCTTACATTAAATAATCCTTAAAACACTATTTATTAGGTTACTCCGACGTGTCCTTGACGTTTCTTCATCGTGAAATATCATTTTCTGATTTAAAGTTTGTTTGGCTCCTGAAAAAATTTGCTTTAGATGTGCAATGTATTGGTATTCAGAGGAACTATACCTGATTTGTAGCTTTTCTGTTTCCACATCTGGTCGGAATTCAAATCGATCATGTTGCTTACTGCTATTATTTTTGGATTGTACGTGAAACCTTCCACCAGAATAGCACAAACATGCACGATTATAATTATATTTTCGAGCGTGTTCCTAATTATTTGATGACAAATTTTCTCATTTGAGCACCTTGGAGATGATTTGCACATAGCACACCCAGCCACAGGCACGCGCGCGCACACACCAACACGCATCGTCGTTAAAATGGTGCCGCAACTTTGCGTAGTAGTGAGAAATTTGGAAATACCCTTTAAGAAGCTATAAACTAATATGTTGTTATACGTTCTGGCTCAGTATGCATTCAGCACTATAAAATTTACTTTCTTTTTAATTTTGACGACCTTATTCTGGTAGATTATATCGCATGATGAATGAAATGGGTGCAAGGATACTGAAATGAGCCCGGGTTCCATATAGCTTAAAGTTACCCAACATTTGCCCGCCCAGAATAAGGGAAATCTACCCAAAGTTGTTCGGACAGCTCATCCTAACCGAGATTCGAACTTGAAAACTCTTTAATGTGTAGCAGACAGTCAATCTCCACCCCACAGGTAAAACGCATATGTTTAAAACCCAGTGTATGATGTACTTGTTCCCATAATTAAATTAAAATATTTATCTAAAATAAAAATATTCACGTTTACGTAAGTTGTTGGCATGTTTTCTTCCCTTGATATGATTAAAATTATAGATGTTCTTAGTAAGAGAGTAAACTAACACTTGAGTGCATTAATACATATTTATAGCGGACACAAAATTTAATGACTGCTGATAGCTGACCACTTATATTCTGTTTCCTGTTATACAGATAAGCTTTATGGGTGAAAATGGCTTTACAGCATTATTTCACAGCGTGTTTAACTATACAACACCGCAAGGCGTGGCAAGCCTTTAATTGAAATTTGTGTTGACCAACTCCTGCTACCTGTCATTAAATTTTGTGTCAGCCATAGTTATGTAAGTTAAAACTACTCTTTTGCACAGTATTATCTTCAAAGAATCATTCAGTCTTCAGCAAAATCAATAACCCACTCACAAATTTACCATCGCTTAGAAAAGCAGATAGTGAGATTTTGTGGAGTATTTTATAGAGTATGATTCCATGAAACAAATAACGGGGCGGGAAGGGAAAATGGGGCTATAGATCGTAGTACCCCCCTCTCCTACATTGGGTATAAATAAGTTAGTGATTCTCAACGTTCTCAACCCTGAGGGGCCATTTGGACTCATTACAAGGGCTGTTGCGCTTCGCCCTATAAATTGTGCATTGCCTTGTCAAGCGATGCTCTTAATGGCTCTGGCATTATTATCATTATTTCAACATACAATAGGTTTCGTGCGCCAGGTTGAAACATTGTAGCTGCTGAATTGAACTTCTGCCAAACTTATATGACGTAATAAACAGTAGCTAAATATATAAGAAAACAGCAGTGAAGCTTTCAATGGTGTATCGATGAATTTATATCATACATAGGTCTAGCTATACGTTATATCAGGGATGGGGACACCTTGCCCACTGTAACCTACATAGATTTATTATAGCTAGCGCTCCCTCAGGTAGAAGAGTTGAAGTGATAGAACCCCAAAAAGCTGCAGGATCCAGAAGACATGCAACACACACTCGCAAAGCACCTCACAGTTCCAGGCTCAAAGACACAACCCATGCTGCCTCTGTAACTTGTTTGACACACCTCTTCATAGACTGACCATCACATGGCCACTATGGAATTTGCATAGGCCTAAAAAGCATTTCTTTATTTCAGATGTAGTTAATTTACATATCAAAGCTGGTTTGAAAGGCCCTCAGACCACTCTATTAGCTCCACCAAGGATGAAGTACTGAGCTGGATGTTGTTTTTCTTCGACGTACAGAAAGGTCTCCCAGTATATTATCATTTCCTCCTCGCAAATCAATGATCTTTGGGACTCCAAATCTCCTCTCTTCAGAGAAATGTGAACACAACTGTTTTTGAATTCTGTAATGCTGCATGCATACCATGATGAACGCTTTCTAGCTGGCAGGACAACATTAACCACTTCATTTTGAAGTCTAAGTCAACAATTATATGTTCCAGTATTAGTTTTACATTATTTAAGGTTTTCCTTTGACCTATATGCAACAAAGCCTGTTTGCTGTAGTTAAAATATTGAATAGCTCACTAGACCAATTCCAAGAAAGGCTAGATATATGGGAAGTTTTCTTGAATTTATAGTTTGTGTGACTCTGTAGCCATATCCTTGATCATTAGATAGAAGTTTCAAAACTTAGTCACTTAAAGAATCATCAATTGAATCCATAGTAAGTGAAAGAGGCTGAGAAGCTTTGAGAAGCTCAAATTCTGTAGCGCTGTTTTAACATGTGTTCAATATTTCCTGTCCATTTGTTGCTAGACGAACTTTACCCATTGAGTGCTATAATGAAGTGTCGCAAAGGCCATTCGTTTGTCTGGAGGGCTCAAACCAACCAGTTTAACTTACGACCACGTTTGACTTCTATCCAACGCATGGTACCACCCTCCATGTTAGTACTTTTAGAATCACCTCCGACGGCCCTTAGTGACCATCTATACCCCTGTGGTTCATGTGGTCTACAAGATGATCAGCAAGAACTTCATTTGGTTTCTTTATTGTTTGGCTTTTATTTGGAGTTAAATGAAAGAGACATCTTCCTCCTGGCTCATAGCACACAGAATGGTGATGTCCCTTGATTATGTTAGGGCATTGATCGGAATTTTCTACTTTAACAGAATCTTAGTTGTATCTTTCCAGCTATCAAACAAAGATATATCTCCGGCATACCTCTTACATAAAGTATATAATCAAATTCCTCAGCCAGATATTTAATAATGTTTTGATGCACTCTCTTGAACTTCTTCGACCGTGTATGTCTTGTGCTTTATTTAGTCTCGAAGCCAATATGCATGAGGGTGGTGGTAGTTATAGTAGTTGTGGCATGGAAGCCCGCACCATGTTACATATTCTGCACAGCGACGTGTTTTAGTTCCGAAGTAATGTAGTTCTCGCTGGACTTTTAAAGCACAGTTGGATCTTCCAATAATGATTTACAGCTACCATCACTTTTATCACGGACAATTAATTGTTAATTCTTTATTTTCATTCTCAGAAACTACTGCTTCACTTGATGATACTGAAGTATCCAACTCGTTACTTACGCTCATGTCTCTGGAAATTAGCTTCTTCATAACATGTACTCCACTCCGCTCTTTTTAAAGCCCCGTTTCTTTTGGAAATAATGGAAACAAAATTCTTTTGTTGATATAGAAGAGCCTGCGGAACAAAACAATAACTTCTAAGGATGCTCATTCATAATTAGCTAAAGAATCTCGAGGGAGGGAGGCTACAGAGGTTTGTACTTTTCACAGGAATGTTTTAAATCGACTGGTTAAGGCTCGTTTAACTTCTATCCACAACTCACGCAGTACCTATATGAATGATTACGAATGCAATGAACGATATATGTTTTCAAAAAGGAACCCATGTCCAGAAATGCAGGGTTTGGACGCTGGAGAGCGTCTAACTTTGAGGATGAAAGATTATGATAATTTGTTAACATTTGTTTTGGTATCTGAATACGGAAGTTATGAAACCCTTTAGCCATCTGTGTACTGGGATGAATGACATGAGCTTAATAACATTCCTGGGAATGCGCTAAATTACTCCATAGAATACCTGGTGCACATCCTACTGCGTTACTTCTGTAGTTTCCCGTACAGTAACGTTTTTAACAACAATGGGATATGGAAGAGTACACAGCTGCGAAAATGGCCAACTTGAGCTCTAGCACACTTTGATGTAAATGTACGGAATCATCTCAACGTCGCATATACAAATCAATGGATTGGTAGGGGTGGACTAGTTCCAAGGCCAGCACAGTCGCCAGATCTGACACCTCTATGGAGTTGTATGCACAGTATGGGGCATGACAGTCCTGTAATGTCAGCGGAGTACCTTATAACTCGAGTCCATTGAGCGATTAAACATCTTCAAAGATAATCGCAACGTATTGGGTCATGTGCATAAGACTCACCACCGCCGAAATGGGCTCTGCAATGACGTAGGAGGTACACAGTTCGAAGTCCATTTGTAATGTAGAACAGCTCGATGTTGAATTTATTGACGAAATGTGAACGTACACCCATCTCAAACTTCCATGCACTGCAGTATCCAAACCGTGAGTTTCCGGACGGGGTTTTCTATCTGAAACCCGATCAGATTACGTCCTAAGCGTTGTTGGTGTTTTTTGGGACATTTTTTTAATTAACGCCCTCCAACGTAATGTCATATCGGACGGTAAATGAATAAAACGGTTGAAATGACGCTCAAATGAGCCCTAGGTCCATGGAGCTTTAAGTTACCCGACATTCGTCTTCTTAGTATAAGGAAAAAAAAAAAAAAAAAAAAAAAAGTCTTACCCGGATAACTTACCCTAAGCGAGATTCGAACTCGCGATCTCTCGTTTATATGATTTGTAGAGGGGACAGGGGAATCCCCTCCTTGTGAATCGAATCATTTGACCCTCTTAATTTAAATGAAACTTCCCAACATGGGATACTTATTTTCCGTTCACTGGGTGTGCAAATTATATACCTCAACATTTAGTATAAATTTACGAAGTCGTACACGAAAGTATACATATTGCGACAAGCTACTACGTCCCAAGATTACGGGAGATCGGAGCCGGGTATTCGGAGAGGCAATCAAAGATAAGAAGCGCACTTGCTCAAGCGTAAACAAAGGAAGCGCTATCGTCAGATAACCAGAATCGTCTATGGTTCTAGAGCGTTCTGGAACTCTAACTGGCTGCTACATAAGCGAACATTCTCGCGAGTGAGTCATTGAGCTGAGGAGTGCGTTTCTGACGCAGTGAGTGCTGCTTCTTCGAGATATTGTAGAACTGTCGTGTTCCACTCCCCTTCGAGTGAACCGTGTGGAAGAAGAGGCTAGGTCGTGCGTATTCCCTTTCACCACTGCGTCTCCAAGAAAGTGAAGTGACAGTGAAAAGTTGAACTAGATCATCTTAAAGAAGCACGAATGGGAACTCAGTTAAGTAACTGTTAAAACCTGGACAAGCACAATATATAAGCTATTTTAACATTAAAATATATTTTGAAAGGATGTAAATTTATATAATAGTCTCATTCATTCTGGAAGCAAAGTTTTATATTGCAACTTCAAACTAAACCTCTTCGTTCTCTTTAAGACTAGGCCTGTGTGAACTATAAAATTTCAGTTTATCCCAGAAACGGAGAAAATGCCATACTTCAAGAACAGTGTATTTTCCGAAAAAGTGTACAAATAATGACAATCTTGATATTAGCATAGACGCCAAATCTCAGAATTCACACCATAATTACCGTACCAAGAGAGGGTCAGGGAATCTCAGGGTGTACGAACACTATGAGAAGTCTATAGGTGGGAAATGAGGTGACAGTAAGGAAAAAGTTACAGTGGGAAGCTGCGTAGCTTTATTAACTTTTCAAAACGGATGCAAAATTAACGCCGAGACTGTCTGCGAAAGACAAAAGCTTAATAATATGCAAGGTGTAATTTTCATTCCATGAACTTAAAATGTAAAATACGAAATGTGTGCATATTGATAACGGTGACACTCAACAACTTATTTAAAAATACTTAATGACAAAATCGGTGACCACACGACGCAACAATTAAACTGGAACGTATACAAACCATAGGCACCAAAGAAAAACTTCATGGGAAACTCCGTAAATGATAATTGAAAATTATTGGAAAAACAACTTGAAGAAGAAATAAACATAACGGTTCGTTAAGGTGAACATTTTTAATACCTAAACAGAAGGTGCCATTAAAAACGTATCAGGCTGCAACGCTTGAATAGTGTAGCAGTCGGCTTTATTCCTAAAATGAAGGCCGAAATATTACTAAGTTCAGAGGAGAAGAAATGAAGGAAGAAGAGACGAGCATTCCTGGTCAGTAAATTATAAAATTAATTACAGCCTCTGATGTCATTATATATGAAAGTATAACGATTTGCAACAAAACAACCTAATACAATAATGCCATTGCATCCAAAGTGTTGCTTGATATGATGATGTTGGTTATTATTATTGATATTGCTGTTATTGTTAATATTGTTATTTTATTTAGTATTATTATTATGATTATGATTATGATTATGGTTATTATTATTATTATTATTATTATTATTATTATTATTATTATTATTATTATTATTATTATTATTATTATTATTATTATTATTATTATTATTATTATTATTATTATTATTATTATTATTATTATTATTATTATTATTATTATTATTATTATTATTATTATTATTATTATTATTATTATTATTATTATTATTATTATTATTATTATTATTATTATTATTATTATTATTATTATTATTATTATTATTATTGTTGTTGTTGTTGTTGTTGTTGTTGTTGTTGTTGTTGTTCTTATTATTATTATTATTATTATTATTATTATTATTATTATTATTATTATTATTATTATTATTATTATTATTATTATTATTATTATTATTATTATTATTATTATTATTATTATTATTATTATTATTATTATTATTATTATTATTATTATTATTATTATTATTATTATTATTATTATTATTATTATTATTATTATTATTATTATTATTATTATTATTATTATTATTATTATTATTATTATTATTATTATTATTATTATTATTATTATTATTATTATTATTATTATTATTATTATTATTATTATTATTATTATTATTATTATTATTATTATTATTATTATTATTATTATTATTATTATTATTATTATTATTATTATTATTATTATTATTATTATTATTATTATTATTATTATTATTATTATTATTATTATTATTATTATTATTATTATTATTATTATTATTATTATTATTATTATTATTATTATTATTATTATTATTATTATTATTATTATTATTATTACTACTACTATTACTATTATTACTATTATTACTATTATTATTGTTATTGTTATTGTTATTGTTATTGTTATTATTATTATTATTATTATTATTATTATTATTATTATTATTATTATTATTATTATTATTATTATTATTATTATTATTATTATTATTATTATTATTATTATTATTATTATTATTATTATTATTATTATTATTATTATTATTATTATTATTATTATTATTATTATTATTATTATTATTATTATTATTATTATTATTATTATTATTATTATTATTATTATTATTATTATTATTATTATTATTATTATTATTATTATTATTATTATTATTATTATTATTATTATTATTACTATTACTATTATTACTACTATTACTATTATTACTACTATTACTATTATTACTACTATTACTATTATTATTACTACTACTACTATGATTATTATGAACATTATGATTATGATTATTATGAATATTATGATTATTATTATGATTATGATTATGATTATTGTTATTGTTATTGTTATTATTATAATTATTATTATAATTATTATTATAATTATTATTACTGTTGTTACTGTTGTTACTGTTGTTACTGTTGTTACTGTTGTTATTATAATTTTTATAATTATTATTACTGTTGTTACTGTTGTTACTGTTGTTACTGTTGTTGTTACTGTTGTTGTTACTGTTGTTGTTACTGTTGTTACTGTTGTTGTTACTGTTGCTGTTGCTGTTGCTGTTGCTGTTGCTGTTGCTGTTGCTATTGTTGATGTTGATGTTGATGTTGATGTTGATGTTATTGTTATTATTATTATTACTATTATTACTGGAATATCTGTATTCTGCCTATTTTGCTAAATGTTAGTTCATGATATAATTAAATCCTCTAAGTTTTGATAAATTTGTCCTTGCAGACATCAAATATGATCATATTTTAGAGCTGAATTTCATTATTTAAACCTTTCCTGGGTCTTTGAATCCTTTTTATTTTTTGCTGTTTACTTAAGATTTAATTCATAAATACTTGTATTTAAAACCATCGACCAAGCATGGATAATCAATCGCCATTTGGCCACCACTTTTGTTGCTGGTGATCTTGTTCAAAAGTTGTTGCTATGGCTGAGGCAAAATTTAATGGCATTCAGCAGGAGGAGCTGGTCAACACAAAATCCAATCAGATGCTTGCCAGGCTTTGCGGTGTTGCCTAGTTGAGCGCGCTATGGAATCACGCTGTAAAGCCGGTTAAATCAGGGATGTCCGTCCCTGTCTCTTTGGAGGCACTTACATAATGAGTGTCTATACCCCACTCCACTCCTTTAGTTGGAGGGACATACAATGAATATCCAGCGATGGACACAAACAGGCGATTCAAGTGAGTGAGTGAGTGAGTTTTGTATAAGGGCCCGTCGATAACCAGGAGACGATTCAATGGGCGTTTCATAGCCATAACTTGAATTTTCTGGGTATGTGCTCTGAAGACCTCTTCATTCTGGATGATTTTTGTATAAATGGTAAACAGTACGAGACAGATAAAAGTTTAATAAATGAAAAAACGTGCCTCTAGTCATAACACACAGTTTAGGTCAAATACTTCGTTTCTCTTTTGAGTGAACCATTTCCGAGATATTCTTTATTATTTGCTTGAATTTGCCAATATTTGTAATTCTTTTTAAAATAAGAACACATTATTCGTTTTTTTAATCTCTTGCCCCTGCAAAGAGAACGGAATTTCAAAGGTATTGCATAACAGCCAGCTCTTAAAATATTTCACTATCGCTAAAAGCATACTGTATTCCTATATTCCCTTTCTACTGCAAGAAAATTCACAGTAAGGTAAGTTCTATGCTTATGCGGTTAAACTGTAATAGATTGAGAAATCAGCATTTGCAAGAATAGTGCGTATAAGAGTGAGTATAGCTCTACATATATTTGCGAACAGAGTTTCCCCAAATTGAACTAAAATAAAAGTCCTTATCACAATATGTTACGTGACGATCACTTGTTGGAACTTCTGAGACTACGCACTTCGACCTTGTCGCCAAATTTTGATACACTTCTTAAACGTAAAAAATACCAAAGAACTCACTAATGAACAGATGTTTATCGCATAAGATTTGAAAGTGTTTTCGTAAATAAAATGCAACATACATGTAACCAACCCGCCAGTGCAACACAATGCACGACTGAGGTTAAAGAGTGGCAAAGTACGTGTATAGTGGAAGGAGGTAAACGCAACTTCCCTTTTCGCAAACATTAGACATCGGTGGTTTATATAAATATAATTTGCATCCACAGAGCTTGTTTGTACAACAGGAAAGAAAATAACAGTAGAGGACCGAGCCGTTATTAACTCTTGCGTATGCCATTGTTAATTTTATTTACGTATAAGCACTAATTCAATTATTTACCATTGTTGAAAAACACTATTCAGTATGCATGTGTCCAGTGAATTGGATAATCTCGGAAGTAGAAGCCACTTGACTTCGCATCGTATTTATAAACTCGTTTTTATTTTCCAATGATACAGTTACCACACTTTTGTCGTAATTTATTCATTTCGGTATTGCTGAATAAGAACGTGGTAGAAGGTAAGGTGTTTCCAAAACAGTGTTAGTCACTCTTGAAATGAATAATTTTAAATATGATGTCCTAAAACCATCCTGAATGTATCGCAACAGACGGAACATAAACAATGCTTGCACGTTACAAAGGTGTAACCGCTCTGCTGGGTAAACATTTACATAAGGGCTTAATTGTCGTGCATTGTCTAAACCACAAAATGGAACTAGCTGTGCGTGATGTAGCAGGTGTGTAAGAGAAGCCTTTTCTACATTTCTTATATTCTGTTTTCCCCAAAAGCAGAGGCTGCTACAGCATATTTCACAAGAACATATCCCTAAGAATATTAAAGGTCGGCCACATTTTTGGCATAGGATGGGTTCATCATTTGATACTGCTCCAGCTCTTATCTGATTATTCATGCATCTGGATAATTGATTATAGGATGTTTGGCGATCAAACCACGAGAGGTCTAGGATTGATGAAGTACCTCTTAAAGCGGTTGCTTATAATTTACTAGTACATTATGAGACTCTAGATGATCTGAAATAATAATAATAATAATAATAATAATAATAATAATAATAATAATAATAATAATAATAATAATAATAATAATAATAATAATAATAATAATAATAATAATAATAATAATAATAATAATAATAATAATAATAATAATAATAATAATAATAATAATAATAATAATAATAATAATAATAATAATAATAATAATAATAATAATAATAATAATAATAATAATAATAATAATACTAATAATAATAATAATAATAATAATAATAATAATAATAATAATAATAATAATAATAATAATAATAATAATAATAATAATAATAATAATAATAATAATAATAATAATAATAATAATAATAATAATAATAATAATAATAATAATAATAATAATAATAATAATAATAATAATAATAATAATAATAATAATAATAATAATAATAATAATAATAATAATAATAATAATAATAATAATAATAATAATAATAATAATAATAATAATAATAATAATAATAATAATAATAATAATAATAATAATAATAATAATAATAATAATAATAATAATTACTATTACTATTACTATTACTATCATCATCATCATCATCATTATTATTATTATTATTATTATTATTATTATTATTATTATTATTATTATTATTATTATTATTATTATTATTATTATTATTATTATTATTATTATTATTATTATTATTATTATTATTATTATTATTATTATTATTATTATTATTATTATTATTATTATTATTATTATTATTATTATTATTATTATTATTATTATTATTATTATTATTATTATTATTATTATTATTATTATTATTATTATTATTATTATTATTATTATTATTATTATTATTACTATTATTATTATTATCATCATCATTATCATTATCATCATTATCACCATTATCATCATTATCATCATCATTATCATCATTATCATTATTATCATCATCATTGTCATCATTATCATTATTATTATCATCATTATCATTATTCAGTAGTGGTGGTAGTTGTGGTGGCGGCAGCGGTGCAGGTGGTGGTGGTGGTTGTGGTGGTGGTGTTGGTGCTGGTTGTGGTGGTGGTGTTGGTGGTGGTGGTTATGGTTGTGGTGGTGGTGGTGGTGGTCGTGGTCGTCGTAGTAGACGTCGTCGTCGCGGAATTAATTACAGAGGTAGGCGTATTACATACAGAAACGTGGCTTCAGAATAACGGGAACCTGTGTTTTATACTGACATATCATTTTCTCGTTTAGACATTAAAATTGTGAATCATAAATTAAGTGAAAGCACCAGTAAATGCTTCGCATCTATAAAGGAAATGAGTGAAAACTATACTTCTGTTTCACGGCTAAATGTGACCGTGTATTTAGTACTCTAAATCTACACTTTGCTGATAAAAGAAGCTATTTCTGGCGGCCGCGCCGTAGCCGAATGTTTAGACCACTCGCTTCTCACCAAAACGGTCCGGGTTCGATCCCAGGCAACCCCATGTGGGATTTGTGATGGACGAAGCGGCGCTGGAGGGGTTTCCTCCATGTTCTCCGGTTTTCCCGGCGATTTCATTCTACCGGGGCTCCATCTTCATTCCATGTATCATCAGTGTCACCGCCTGCGGTGCCGTATGTAGTAAAAGCAGGTGTTAAACACTACAAAAGAGATATTTACAACCTCCCACATATTCAAATACATTTTTATTTCAATAAATGGTCTTCCAGTGCCTCCCCATGTAGGAAAGTTGGCAGCTAGATTGAACAAGTGCCTGACAAATCAACCGGAAAATCATCACACTGTCATTTATCTTGTCTATTCAAACTATGCAAGCTAAAATGTCGAGTCTACTCAAGTCCGACTATATAATTATGCTTACTCTTTAATGGTTAATGGTACACAAAATATACAGTAAGAAACTGTTCATAAATGATATGTAGGTTAATTATGGGTAAGAAATATGCAAGAAAATAGTACGTTCGTAGTTGCTTTATATATTGAAGCAACCGTCCCTTTCCGCCGACGATGCGTACTTTAGAATCAATTGTCTGCTTCCCGACGATGTAGTGTTCTGGGCGCCAGTGGATATTAAATCCGCAGTATCTCATGACACATGCCACATTTTTCCGGCCAGGGAGAAGAGATTCACGTTTTGGCCATGACTTTCTAACGTAGTGAGACTTCTTATCTCTGCTGTCCCACTCGCACAAAAAACAGCAAAATTTGGTGAATCCAAGTTGCAAACCAAGCAATAAAGCAATGACCTTTAAATCACCGCAGATATTCCATTCATATTTTCCATATTGTATTTTCTCTAAAATCAGTTTCATATTTTGATATGTCTCTTTCATAGCGGCATGCGCTACTGGTATTGATGGAAGTTCTTTGCCAATATGTAGCAGCACAGCCTTCAAACTTACTTTAGAGGAGTCTATGAACAATCGCCACTCATCTGGTTGGTGTTGATGCGCAAGAGTTTCCATAAGTGAACAAATATTATTACAAGACACAACACCATATTCTTCAGAGAAGTATTCTTTGAAAACACTATGGCGGCTACGATAACTACTTATTCTTACATCTTTTTGGAGTAAATTCCACCCTTTGAGTCTGGAAGTTAAAACTTCAGCTTGCAGTTTAGACAGATTTAAATCCCGAATCAGGTCATTAAGGTCTTGCTGATTGGGAAAGTATGGTTCTGATGAACAGCTACTGGCTTCATATGTAAGATCATTTTTATTTTCATCTGAATCATTTTGAGTTTCAGTTAGGTCAGAATCAGAGTTATCACTTAAGGTTGTATCTACATATACTGGTACGGGGAACTCTTCACTGTGTAAGACAGGTCTCAATGCAGATTGCAAATTCGGATACTTAACTGTATATTTTGTTTTAGATGTGATTCCTTTAATATTTGTCAAACAAAAATAACAGTCAGTTGAATGATCCTTCGGTTCCCTCCAAATCATGGTAATTGCAAATGGCATATGATGTGTACCATTTTTCCACCCAGTCAGCAGTCTAACACACGAAACACAGCATGTATTTGGGGCCCAGCTCTTATCAAAATCACCAACTTGACAGCCAAAGTAAAGATGATAACACTTCTTTACAACTGGGGTCATATTTCGCCTCTGAGACTTGAAGGTCAGCTCACCACAAATATAGCAGAAATTATCTGCATGATTTACACACTTTCTTGGCATGATGAAAACATTAAGCACTGAAATACAACATGCACAACATACACAATACACTTCTAAACAGAAAGGAAGGAAATATTTCACTAGTGAACAATGTCACAGTCAGCTCAATACTGACACATCACAATGCCAGACAGGTCTGAGCATGTCTAAACATGAATGAACCTGCACAGTCTTGTTTTGTGGTGCTTCAGCGTGATATTACAAATAATTTCAATAAATACGGCTTGAGTAAAATAGTTACATATGAGGTAAAGTTTCCTATGACAGGTCAAAGAAAACGCTAAAATCATATTTCGAAAAGTAGCTTTCACAGAAAAACTATGCCTGATGGGAAAATTCTGACTGCATATCTGAATTCAGGATGAAAAAATGCAGTAGATTCATTATTCAGATTTCTTGTGAAAAAAATCTTGTCGACCAGTGTAATCAGAAAATGTTAAACTTATTACGTGTATAAATGTACGAGATCTGGGAATATCAGTTGTGACTAAAATTGTCAAAAGGCACGTAAAAGTACAGACAAGTCATTAGGGGCGAGCTTCAGGTAGTCGAGCGAGACCTGGAAAGACCAGTTTTCCTGGAAATCACTCAGCGCAGGTGTGAGCCGGAAAACAAGGGATGGTCGTTTCTTCGAAACCCTGTTGCTAATTAGAAAGTGAAAGGTACAGAGAGCGTCATAACGCACAGGCACTTGCCTGCGAGAACCCGGAGAGAAAGGGTCGTTGAGAGTTGCCCTCCAGAACCCGGCGGGTCACTACATTCGTCGCCCATATCTTTAGTCACGGGACTTGTATTCCGGATCCTCAAGTGTGAGGACACATTATAGTTAATATTAACGATTTTCTGTCTGAGTAGAGACACGGTAACGACTCAACTAATTTAATCACGATCGGCAAATCTCACGCTTTCTTATTTTGGTGAGAATAAAAGTGTTTCAACGAAGTTATGGTTTTATTCGTAAACATCCGCGCATACCCTGAGATTAAAGTCGCATGCCAGAGCAGCCGGAGCAGAAGACCAGAAAGCAGTATTCTGCGTAGGAGAGGAACGGAGGAGAGACGAGTCGACATCATTGTTTATAAACACATTTTCTGTTGCAATGTTTCTCTCGCTACTGTATTTTAGAAAACTGTATGTTATATCAACACGTGAAAGGTTATTACACATTTTATCAAGTTTGTTGTATTGATGCATAATTTTACCACAAAGTGAATTAGTTGCGAGCTTTAGTATGTTTTACAACAAAATTAATATACAATGAAACATGAATATACAGTTAATAGCAATGTATGCAATGAGTCTGCATTTAAATGAGACCGACTACGCCAGAGGAAGACATCTTCAAGCAGTGTGAGTTATTGGAAGGAAGAGCAAGCCTATCAGTTTGTGTGACGTCAGGCGAGATGATGCAATATCATACTACCTAGATAAATGGTGCTGTGTGTATGGAACTGCAGTGCTCAGTCAGGTGTACCGCTCTCGATGATAATAAAATCGCCAGTACAAGTAAAAGAGAGCAGCCAGATCTTCTGTCTGGTTCTGTTATGAAATTAGCTAAGTTCAAATCCCAAAGTACATTGTCAGATCACAACCTAACATGCAGTCATCGATTACAAATTTTCCAGACATTACGACCTAATATGGATAAACTAGTTAAAGAAGAATGAAACAGAAAGTGTCAGAAATTGTCCACGTGAATTGGTTCTGTGTAACTTAGTTTGTAAATGTGCCGCTCAATTCAACTACGAAAGCATTGCTGCAACTTTTTATAAAAATAATCAAGGACCGGTTTTAAAAACATTAAATTGGGTTATTGCTTTTTTTAAAACATTTTCCCCTTAATATTAATACATTTTTACATTTGATGAAACCAATCCTTAAAGCAATGATGTACTGTTCCTGAAGCATATTAGAAACCAGGTTTTCATAATCTTCCAATGACTTTTATGGTGGCGAAAAAGTGACTCCGCGCATTTTATCTTTAACTTTTGGAAACAAAAAGAAAGCACGAACTACTAAGTCAGCACTAAATGATGGGGATCCATGCTGATGATATTTAGAGTATTGACACACTCACTTGTTAAGTTTTAGTTTATACGACAATGCGTTTATATGGTGTAAAATGTCTTTTCCTTTGGGACAGTTTTCACGAAATGTTTCAAAGGTTTTCGCTAAACAGACATTTGTGTACCCACTGCTAGTAACGGTACGTCGAATGCTACATTGTAGTAATATAGACTGTTTTATAAAAAAAAGAGCTAGCAGCTATCTTATCAGCACTGCGAATTCGTCGGACTTCTGTAGGCTAACTCTCTGTTCGAAAGACCCATTGAGCGATTGAATTTCCTTTTCAGGACCATAACAATAAATCCAAGATTCATCACCAGTAACGACATTCCAAACCAAATGTGAAGTGCCACCTTGGAATTTTTCCAAGGTTTTCTGCACCAATCTGTGCGCTGTGTTCTTGATCGCGAGTCAGTTTCTCATGCCTAACACTTCAAGGAAAATGATTTGGATTTGACTCCCACCAATACCTAATGTTGCCCCAATAAATTCATAAAACGTCAATCGATCTTCATTGTTTGAAAAGCGGCAATATTTTTATCAGTAACAATTATTCTTGGTCGTCCTTCACGGGATTTGCCATTATGGAAATCCCGATCTCATTAGAATCCGCTGTATAATGCATCTCTAAGCCGATCTTCCCATTGATTAGCCATTAATGACGGTTTAAAATCATAAAAAAGTATAACCCATAAGTATTCTCTAGTCAAGTTTTTTAGTCGGTCTGGGTGGCTCAGTTGGTTAGACGCTGGCCTACTGATCCCAAGGTCGCGGGTTCAAATCCGGCCCAGACCGATGGTTTTTAAGTGTGCTTAAAAACGACAGCTCCATGTTAGTAGATTTACTGGCATGTAAAAGAACTCCTGCGGGACAAAATTCCGGCACACCGGCGACGCTGATGTGATCCTGGCAATTGACAGCGTCGTTAAAGAACAATTTTTTTTTATTTTTTTTTTTTATATACTCAAGTTTATTTTTAGGTGAACTCAAACTTTTAAATCATGATAATTAAAAACTAATTGGGAACATTGAACATTAAGTATGCCAATCAACTCGCAAAACTTTAGAGAGTAACTTTGAAATATACAAAAGTTTCATTTATGTTTGGAAACAAGGTATCCTAAAAAGGTTCAGGGTCACCCTCGTGTTACACTAATTATGTCTTATAGCGTGGTTTCATCTTTAATGGTCAAAAACTTTCCACTTTCTCTTTCCATCTATATCCCGTTGTCACCACAGTCTCTTTTCCTTCTGAAATTTCTTCATTGCCAAATATCTGAATTCGTCCGACAACGTAATACCACAATGTACCTCTTTAAGCCGCAAATAGTACAAAATATAACTCAAGAGAATGCCACAGAAAGTCATCAGCCCAGCAGCACGATATTGAACCACTGCCACTTCGCCTCTTTTAAAAGATGTATATATATCCAATTTTCCTTGGTCGACAAAATCTACATTGATTTCGCGGGGCGTCGTTAGAGCAAGAAGGGAGAAAATGCGCTATCCATAGCCACTGGCACAGGCTTCCAGTTCTGCGTTTGTTTTATTTTATTCCCCATCCCTACTTTGCCTCGCTCTTTTCATTTCTTTATTATGCGGCATAGTGAGCACTGCGAAGGCGTGCTATTTGCTATCTCCCCACAAAGACGTATTTTCCAAGTAGAATATTAGACCTATAAAGGGAATGTATTAATAGCACCATTGCACACATAGCTTTATCATCCAATGTGGACCATTTTAGTATCAGAATTTTGCAGGTATCAACCAGTTAGATTTAGGATTCACTGAGCTCAATCACGTTTTAATCTCCTTACCGCTTACATATAGCACACAAAGAAAGTATCGTATTCCACACTAAAACTAGGATTCCAAATTTCGTCTACATTTCAGGCCCACAGAATCCAAAACATTTATGTGCAGCACTCACATTACTTTCTCTACTCTTGTACTAACCATTCCTGCAAGCTCGTATCCCTATATCTTCTTCGTGTTAGTTGAGATAAACATTATCCTATTTGCTTATTTTCTTATAGGGGCAAGGGAAATATGGGGATAGAGTAGGCTTTGAGCGATAGCCAAACGTTTTAAAGTTCTCAAATTCCATTCTCTTTGCACGGTTAACATATAAAAAATTGAATAACTATGTTCCATTTGACAGAAGTATAAGCTCTCCGAACCTCACACAAATAACAAGGCTTATCTCCGAAACGGTTCACCCCATAAAAATTTTTATTTTAACATAAATTGTGTATTTTAGTAAGATTTACATTTTGTATACTAAGATTTGGTCTATATCTAAGGGTTTACCAGTTATGCAAAAGTCGTTCAGAGTAAATAAGACTACAGGGGCTATAGACAGAAAATTCAGTATATACATTTCATTTGTCACAAGAATATTTCAAGCATATGGCTTCTCAATCAAAATCGTTAGAGCCATTTTCAAGAAAATCAGTTTTTGAAAAATTCTCCATGTAAAGGGTAGTTTAGGGTGAAGCAATTCCCTTTAAAATCGTCGTGTCGCATCCTTGAAATACATTAAACTTAAATACCAACTTTGGTTTTTAGCTGACTTTTCATTTTTGAGTTATGATGTGCACAGATTGACACACACACGTGCGCGCACACACGTGCTTTTTCGGATTCAAGGGGCCTCAAAACATATATTTCCGGTGAAAGCTCGACATCGAATTTTTAGGTGGAATACTATGCTTCCTGTACTATACTATACGTAGTAGAGAAAGTGAGAAAGAAACGTTGAATAAAACCCTCTCAGAAATTTAAAGAATGAAAGCAAACAAAAGTAAAACTATACAAAACACTCCGCTCATATCTATAGAGAGGGTATGAAACGTTAAAGTTGCTGATGATAGAAGACGTGAAAGAGCAGAAATTGGACTTCTAAGAAATGTAGAACGCCTAATAATAAGCGATAAAATTAAATACAGGAGAAATCGTTTAAATGCGGAGAATATGAGACAATAGTAAAGCAAGGAAATAAATGCCACGCTTATTTGTATCGAATGGATAACAACACGATATCAAAACACATAACAAAACACAAACCAGCCTGAAAAAAGGCTCGGATGACCAATTATGAAGCTTTTCTAGTAACGTACATACTCTAGATGTGCTCGACTTCAGGCCAGGTGACCTGTTGATAGGGCACCGACGTTTAGGGAGCGTACATCATTTACATCTTCAGGGTGTTGAAGATATTTTGCTCCCATTCTCATTCATCGACACAGATGGTTGAGGACTCTTGGACTCATGAATGAGTAGCTTATGGTTCAAGTTTTGTCAGAATCAGTCTCCTGAGAGCGAGCGGGTTGCCTCAGGTGGTAACGTCTGTGGCCCGCATTCGCGAGTTCGCGGGTTCGATTCGCATGACCGACCTTCCTGACCATGGGGTTTTCGTTTTTTTTTTTTTTTTTTTTTTTCTGGATCACTCGGGCGAATGCTGGGAATGATATTTCCCTTACATCACCCGAGTTTCATTCCCTTTCATTTCGCTCTCTCTATTCGGTCTTTCCAGGTTGAAAGCGTGAGCGAGGTCACCGGCAGGATGCGCTGTGGTGGAGGTTACACTCTGGAAATACACTCTGGTGTTCGGCTGAGGAGAGGCGCTCCGGTTGGCTAGTCACCGCCATGGCGGCGCGCCTTTCGCGGTGGCCTGGAACTCAGTCGGACTGAAGAACTGCATGCATCTATTAGGAACCCACTGTAGTAGTGCCTGCGACGTGCTCTGGCTGCCTGTAAGGTACTCTCATTCATCCTTCCTCCGGGGGTCTGACGCACAAGATGTCATCGGCAGACGTGCCGGAGTCCCCTCCGTACCAAGATAGACAAACCCTCCAGAAGTTCTACCATACTTTCCTCAATTCTCATAACTGGTAAATGCCGGAGAGGTACTCTGAACTTAGGCCTGGAAAGGTTCTTTCTGAACTTCTCAATAATCACTTCGTATGTCATCAGTGGCCAGCGTCTGTGGTTCCGTATGTAGCCAGAACGGAGTACTACTAGCATCCTGAAATTGGGAGAGAAGTACGCTCCCAAAACCTCGGCGTTCCACCAACAATTCTGGGCCGAAACCCTAGAGCGTCTAGAGTAAGATAAATATGATAGGTGCAGTCCTCTTCGAAAACGTCACTCGCCTACATGGTCCAATAACGTTGATGATAATAACGTTTTCATTTATTTATTTGTATGTATTTATTTGGCTGTTTAATGCCCATTCTTTCTACATCGGCATCACAGAAGGTAGGCACTGTTAAATGAGTCTAGTGAAAGTAAATTTCTATGGCAAACGTCCTAGACCTAAGGTTAAGTTGCATACATCCTGGGTATTTGCCAGTTATGGGTACTGAGGAAGGCCTGGAAGGAAACCTCAGTCAGAGGGCAGTCCTGTCCGGATTTGTAATGCGGATCTTTCTCTCAAGAGACCATGCGTTAATGCCCTCACCACTCATGTCGAAAATAATGATGTCGATACAGTTCGTTGACAAGGGGAATTATATAACTTCGAATTGGAGAATTTAGTTCCAGAGATGTTTCGCATCAGAAAAATACTGCTGTAAACGGATATACACGTGGGCAAAGCCACGAGCAAAACTAACTGCAAAGTTTTGAAAGGAAATCCACGAACAAGGCACGAGTGCCTCCGCTTCAATTACTACATTGTCTAGAATCTCAAGCGTAAACGAATTACTTTTGAAAACTCAAAAGGATGAATAGCTTTCAGATCGGATATTTCACTAACCAGTGAGAAGAAACAGATAAATCCCAGTGCCGTTTTGTAGACCGCAGTTATTGCTGCTAGAACGTGATTCCCAAATGTTGGATAAACCTTTAACGTTTCGCTTTACTGTTACAATTAGCCCTCCCTAGTGGATCAATTACAGGCCGAGAGGGAAAATGATCAAAAACGCCGTTTGTTAAAGTCTTGCAGCTCATTTCGTTCCATAATCTTTGTTTCGGGATAGCACTGATGATACATGGGCGTATTCACTAACAGTGATATATATTATGCTCATATATTCGTGGATATTGCTGACTTAAAATGTTTCAAAAACGAACATTAAACAACTGTGAAGTTCTTTAAAGATGACAAAATAATTACAAAAGTTCCCTAAAGCGAGATTTGTTTAATTTATTAACCTTAGTCTACAGAAGTTTATAAATACATGTATAGATGAATATAATCACTATGCCTTTAGAAATAAGTATAAAAACAATGACGTAATTTAGAAAATTAATTTAAATATGTGTCTTCCATGTTTGAAGATTCTGAAAAGAGAATTAAGAACTAAAATATTTTAAGTATTCATATAAACTGTAGTATTAACTCATCTGGCTTCTTCGATTATACAAATATAATTGCGAATTATATTTCTTCATAGCCTTGCTCTTACGCACTTATACCGCTTGCGGTGCCGTATGTGGTAAAAGCGGGCGTTAGACATCAAAAAAAAAAAAAAAAAAAAAAAAAAAAAACCTTACGCACTTATTAGCCAAAAAAAGGGAACATTGACCTGTCTCATCCTTAGTTTGGGTCATGAATGCATAACAGTATCTATATCTGCTCATTGACAATAATCACCCTCCACTCGCAAGCAATTTTATTAGGACTGACAGTTTCACAGAAAAATATATTTTACCAAGAATGCAAGTAAAGGATATACAAAATTACCCTTAACTCTTATTTGAACACTGACAATTCTGATGTAAAAACTTCTTACATATTCATCGTAAACGCAAGAGAACAGCCAAATAAAAATAATGAAGTAAAATACAAAAATGAGGTAAAAATGGGACATAGGATAAAACGAGATAAACTTACTCATTAAACATGCATTTTATAATCTAGGACTCAAGTTAAGGATTTGTGTACACTTTGTCAATCTCTATGATACAGTTAAAACACGAAATGTTACCAATATCTGAGCAATATCAGCACTGAGCAGAACATTTTAGTCAAAATTTTTGTCACTATATTGAATTTTTTGTATTGTGAAGTCGTAATTTTTGGACCGACAGCTTATAATATACATTTATATTACGATCTTTTAAATACACATACAAATTTCAGCAGAGTACTCCGTTTATGGAAGACTGAAAAGGAAACAAAGTCTCCTCTAATTGTGATGACTGATGACTATATGATGAAAATGTATTGTTATATAGGGTGGTTCACCTACCAGAGATTGCTAAAAATTGTCCATACAATATTTGACTCCTTAGCACAGAAACTGCTCCGTATGTTTGTGTTATAACCAAGCATACCATTTTTATGGTTATACATCTGGAGTACTTAAGCACTCTAATCGTATTTTTTGTTTGATGAGCACAGAAGTTTTATAAACCATGTGCTAGTCTTCTTTAGACACACACCTGGGTTTAAATTTTAACTAAATTATAATTTAAGCTTTTAGTATAACTTTAGAGTCATTCCTAACACAAGTTTGACTTAAGGACACCAGGAACTTAATTTGCTTCTGCCACACTGAAGTTATGTGATTATTTCAATTTCAGGTTTTGCTGCCAAAATTAGCTTGATTTAAATGAAATTTGGACTATTTATAGAACAAATGTGTCTACATTTAATAAGCATATAATATTTAGGTTGAATTTAAAATCTTTTGTGCAGGAGTGTTAAAAGTGTGAGCATGTTTTCTAACAAAACATTTTCTGTCTCATAGTTCTTCTGCAGTTCTCTCCATAAGCTTTGACTCCACAGCCATCTTATTTTTTTCTGTGATAGTTAACAGATAATTTGATACGTGGGTCTATGGAAATATACATTCCATAAAAATGAGGAGGGGAAAAATGTAGCATATGTAATGACACAAGATACACACACACACACACACACACACACACACACACACACACACACACACACACACACACACACATATATATATATATATATATACCAGGTGAGTCAATTGCCCCTTATTCTCCAGTTTTATGCAATCCGCACTTTATACACTAACATGAAAACACCAGTCCCTATGCTAGGTTGTACCCAAGTATTTAACATGGATGTCTTTAGTTATACACTCGATGAAATTATTAGGTACTACTATAGATGTTAGAGCTTTGCCTTTTAATATATCTGTAATTGGACAGCTGACGTTTGCACCCGATTCGTAAGCAATCCACCTCGTGTACGTGCGGTTCGATTCCCCTCCATTTGCTGATTTTTTTTTTTTACCGTGTAATATTCACAAATAAAACTAGCTCGGCAATTATTATGTTAAAAGCTGTTATTATTTCAATTTGTAACTGTTTTATTTCCATTTTGTGGTATTTTTGTTGTCCATTAGTATATGTTTCCCGGTATGGATGCTGAGCTGCTTGTGCATGCGCTCTTGTTTCTCCATAGATCAAAAGCATATCAATGTACTCGTCTGACGAATACGTGGGGAAGGAATGGCACAAAATATCATGCAACAGCTTTCGCCTGGGGAATGAAGGGAGTCGGCATTCATAATAACACACTACACCATGCCAGTCCAATGGAACAGAAGTCATTATACCTGCTCTGCTATGAAATACAGAGAACCAAAAACGGTTTCAGTTGCAGTGTCCTAACTCTCAGGGACTTTGTAATTAGATTATTGTGAATTCGGTTTCCAAGTTGTGATGAGCATAACAAAAAATTCACAATGGCGAGACTCGAACCCGTGTTCCTGAGGGGTAGCGCACAAGCTACAGTCATTATTATCTTCAGCTGTTTCGAGACTTGACTGAAAGCACGTTTAGAGTTCAATAGTACGACTTGTATACCAGGCGTTGTCATTCCACTTCGCGAGCTTTTATGCATGATTTAGCCGTTTGAGACAGTGTTAATCCTTTCTGGGCGTTTTAATGTTAGTACTTAGATGGTAAAACTATTATGCCTGTTATTTGAGATGTACGACACGTAGTTCACGCAAAAATTTAAATAAACCATTATTTAATATTATCTGCGGTTTGACTGTACGTGTCCATGGTGGATGAGGGGTGTGCTTAATCTTTGCCTAATTTTTCGCAGACAATCCCTGCACTAAGTACAAGTGCCCGCCATTATTTTTTATTTGGTGATGTTAGTGTACTCATATGATAGGTCCTTTTTATCAGAGGCGTTTACTGAATTACCTTGCTATGTATAATCTAAAAAAAAGTTTGTAAAATCGGCTAGAAACCGGAATTCGCTCTCGGTAAACGAGCCGCATGTTTTTGAGGTGTACTTTAACGAGGAGAACGTTCTGTCCCTTAAACCACTGTTCCTCTGAGCTTTGCGCATTCTTCTCTCCAAGAACGTCAGGCAATACATTTTAGTAAGCGCAAAACTGGACGAAGCGCACATGGCGTTTGATGGGTGGCCTACCTTCCAAAAAATAAGGGGCCACTGACTCACCTGGTATGTAAGTTATGTTTATTTTTAATCACATTAAACTTAATATCTCAAAACAAGGCTAGTTCTGTGGTGGATGTAGATGACCATATAGATACAGTAACAATTTCAAGTCAATATCTTTAATAGACTTTCATCTAAGTGCACAAGAAGTATTAAACACTGAAGTTACGGGAAATTGAGGTTAAACTGTGAAAAATAGAGACCTGTACATTCGCTGCCTTATATATAATTTTAAAGCTATTGGTTTGTCCTATTTTTAGGATACAAAACAAAATATCTATTTATATCTATTAAATTCACTTCCCGATGTCCTTAAATTATTCTGAGCATTGCACTATTTAAAAAGTGATATCACAGGTACGCTAAAGGTTCTCTCTGCACATAATCTAGATTTAATAGCCGAGTCAGCGTCCACAGTTACGTTTGACGTAATAACGTTTCGTGCATTCACAGTTAAGAGTTGCGAAGGCAGGGATGGGTAGCTTACAACTGGTAGATATAAAGTACAATAAACAATTCTGTCACCACGCTCTAACTGTAACTTCGTCTTTCCCACGTCTCACAAGCCTTACTCTTCTCACTGATTTCCTGAGAGCGTAGGGAAAGTAGCGACTTGTTTTCATTTATTTATTTTTCATTGTTCTATTTATATCCCGCCTTTAACTGCAGAGGTCATATCTGCGGCTTTGCCTATTGGCAAATGTTGTTACTCGTTTAAGAGTGGGTTTCTCGGTCTTTGGGGTTTTTATACGTTAAATTGACACACACACACACGCACGCACACACACACACACACACACACACATACACACACACACACACACACACACACTTCCAGACTCCATGAGGAATAATCTTGGCTGGAGAAAAACTCCTACCCCCTGCCCGGAATCGAACCCGGGACCCCTAGCAGAGCAGGCAGGTGCTCTACCATCTGCGCCACGGGGCCAGCCCAGCAGAAATTACAGGGCATTTAGTTTGCTGATAGTGCTTTATAGCACTACACATTCACAGGGGTGGACGATAATTATGTGCTAATCTGCTACAGAACGATCTAAAAATTGCACCAATATTTCACCTCTTCTCTTAGATTTAATCAAGTCTGAGATTAACATTCACTTAGTCTGTATTTACTATATACGTTTAAGTAAACACAAATAATAATTACATTCTTTTAGTATTTTTACTTTCTCTACTGGTAAGTAGCGCATTGTATTCCACCCAAAAATTCGGTGTCGAGATTTCACCGCAAATATATGTTTTGAAGCCCCTGAATCCAAAAAAAGCACTTTTAGAAGAAGGTCCCTGTGTGTGTGTGTGTGTGTGTGTGTGTGTGTGTGTGTGTGTGTGTGTGTGTGTGTGTGTGTGTGTGTCAGTCTGTCAGTCTGTGGACAGCATAACTCAAAAACGAAAAGTTGGTTCAAAACGCAAGTTGGTATTTAAGCTTAATGTCTTTCAAGGATACGACACGAAGGTTTTGAAGAAAATAGCCCCACCTTAAACTACCCTTGACATGGAAAATTTTTCGAAAATGTTGATTTTCTTGAAAATGGCTCTAACGATTTTGATAAAAATGCCATATCTTTAAGATACTTGTATGACCGGGTTCTCCGGTTTTGCCCCGCCACTCCTTCCACCAATTGCTCCATAATCACATTTTCATTCATTGATTTGGCGTGCATTTCATATCATCCTCTACGACACTATCATACCTGGTTCTTGGCTGACCACACGCTTACCGGTCTTCGCTCTGTCGGATCCATAGGTTCCTGTGCTCCCGGAAGGGCATCTGACGCTAGGCACTCGCTTGTCAGCCCTAGGAGGTGTAAGTCCTACATAAGAGGAGGGTAATCATGTGAAGAAAAAGTCTACTAGTAAATATTTTTAAAAATATCTGGTATTGAGCATCTCTATCTGTGTAGATGTGTATGTCTGTATGTGTGTGTGCGTGTGTGTGGGGGAGGGAGCGAGAGAAACTAAGAGTATTGTTCGTTGTTTTTGTATGAATTACTAAACTAAATCTTTTTCTAGAAAGTATATACCGTCTTCTGTCTCATGCCATTGTTTTCTACAGTTAATGTAATATTGAGTACATAATAAACAGCATCACCACTACTAGTAGCAATGCTTCAACCTTATTTTCTTCGGCTCGGCATTATGCCTGCAAATTCCTATTCCCGTACATAAGATACCGTGGACAACATTATTTGTCCTCTCTAAAAGCATTCAGAAACCTCACTATTTAATTAATTGTTGCAAAGCACCGTTCATTTTGGTATAGATATATGCTAGTATGTCGATACCCCAGTTTCATTCAACAGGTTTATCAGGAAATAAATTAGTGACGTATCCTTAAGGCAAGGTATTTCAAATAAGAATTTTGGTATTTTCACATTCAATTTCGCAATGACTTTTGAATGAGCAATATAGAATGGTAAGTATTGTCAAATCTGTTTTTGTAACTGCAAAAAGAAACCAATTTGAATTATAAACTCCCTTCATTAAATTTTACTTCAATAAGGTAGACGTTTTTGAATACAAAGGCTGCGAAATGGGAAAAAGTTTCAACTCTCTCACAACAACTTCACCAACAAAAGGAATGAAAGGAAGAAAATGCTGGCGGTGTTGCCCGAAGCAGAAAATAACAGACGGGGAAAAATCTGAAGCAGTGGCGTTGCAAAATCAAGAGTTCCAGATGGAGAATTTCAGTTCCACTCCCTTGATCAAAGACGCTACTATAGGGTAATTTCCCTGGCACTACAGTAAAAGGATAGTCCTGTATCTTTTCTGGAGATTATGCTATGTAATAGGCTGCATGTTCAGGAATCCACCAAATAAACTATTTTCTGATGCCTTTTTATTCTGCCGTAGATAATTTTTCAGGTTTTCTTTCACCCTGTTATTAGTCCACATTTTGTTGAGATTCCTTCAAGTGACATTGTAGTCTATCCTTGCTAAGGTAGAGGAAGTTACCCTGAGTAGCTTAGGGCATACTGCAGTGTATACCCTAAGCTAATTCAATGAGATTGGTTTTACTACGTTTATTTAGTTTTCCGCGACCACTTTGGTTATTGCTTAATACATGTTTAAGGATTGCTGTTAATGAAACACTAATCTTCAAGAAAAACCATATATCTATTTTTTAAGTTATAAAACAGAATCATGTAATCCTAAATACTCAATACAGTCCAATTTTAGGGCCCTACGGTGCTAGAAGTATCCTTAGTTAGTCATACTTAAACGCATACATATATTCAATCCTTCTCAAACGCCCCGTAATTCCCTGGCGTTTTCATTTTAATTGACTTACTGCACTTATGTTATAATTTTATTTTTAAGAAAAATAATAACTGCACATTCTGGAAGCCACAGTTAAAGAAATTAAGGAAGAATAGCCAAATAATAATCCCTTGAAGGGCAAAAGGCTCCCCAAAAGGAGGATTAGCTCTGGTTTTTTGCCTCATATGGAGCTGGATATTGTGATTGTGATTGAAGGAATGGATGGGGACATCTTACCGACCACCCTACAGCGATCTATTGCGGGTTACTGTCCTTCAGGAGAAAGGGATGAGGAATGGGCAACCACAGGCCCGTCAGGGGACGGAGTCAGCGAAGCACAAAGAAGTTCAGAAGTCCAACAATTGGAGAGACTATCACCTGGCGTACCACCGAACTATTTCTTCCAGTCAAGGAGAGGACAACGAGGAGACCCTTGCGGCCCGGGCGGCAACTACCAGGGGAGACAGGGAAGAGGGTTTTACAGATACAGATACCGCGTTACCAACCAAACCTGGAAAATGACATGGTATAATCAGCGCCAACCAAGAAAGGGATTGACAGCTCACGGTGAAGGAAAGGAGACGTTGCTGCTTATCGCGACCACGTGGAGAGCACGGTATGATATGTGTACGAAGAAGATTGCGCCTGGAATGTTGAGCATATATTACTTACATTCATATGCGAAGACAACAGTAAAATACTTAACCTACATTCAAAGGATGGAACATGCAAATATATATCAGTCTAAAGATTTGCGTTAACAAAAGAGACGTGCCTGTGAGATGTTGACGCTTATTCTAATGGGAAAATGCTGCCGATATCCCTATTGCTCTTACCGATTCCTTGAGTACACAAGGCCATATCAAGTACATTAGAGGTTGGAATAAGAGGCCCCCGTTCAATTTCTCCTCTTACAAATATTCTCTTATAGAGCATATTATTTCCCGCGCTTGTCCATCAATTTGGATACATTTACCAAAAGCAGTTTTATTCGGTTCACTTTTCGGCTAAATTTTTGATTTGGTAGCACTATCTTTGACATTGTTAAATACTCATTAAAAGCGTTAGCACAATTTAAAAAGCCAGCGACACACGCACAAAACAGACTCAGACACACGTAAGCACAAGAGAAATAACCACATAAGTACTACTTAGCAAAGCGATGAAGCATATTGACCATGGCAGTCGAGCTCTGCGATCGCTTCTTAGCTTGTTTATTAGGAGAGCGAAGTAATACTAACTTGGCGTATATTTGGTGATAAAACACAAATGAATGATCTCTCGTGGCTGCCAATATATGAGATGTTGCTTTCCTGAAGATGTGATTGCATCTGAACAGAGTGTATATACCTGTCTCACCGTGTTTGTGCGATAAGCTCGCTTAAACAGCTGGGCAGTTTCACATTATTTCCGATACGCGTCATGGCTTTGCCATGCAGTAGAATGATGCAAACAACTTCTCAGTACACAGGCAAACTCTAACTGATGTAAGCATTGTGATCCCCGGGTACAGGAAGGCATTATTTGTTTATATGCAGCGATAGTAGAACATAACACATGCAGTTTATGTTACTACTGGGTTCCTCTATCAGCTACATGCTAATCACGTGTTACATACCGACAACACGGTCCTTGCGTGTACCGTTTCTATGGAAACGTCTTAGCTCTCATTGGTCCCTCTTTTCGTTGCTATGACAACTGTATTGATGCATCCATCCCCTCTCGTTCATTTATAGTATAGTGAAATGACAGAGGAAAGGAAAGGGATTGGTGGCGTAGAGAGGCCATCCCAGCATTCGCCTATTGACAATAGGAAAAAACCCCAATTCAGAATGGTCGTCGGCGAGAATCAAACCCGTGACCTCCCGAATGCAAGTCGCACACGTCACCGCGACGCCACCTCGTTCGGTGTGAAGTTAAATATTGTGACTTTCTGTTGGTGTGGGTGTGAAGTAGATAGATGTAGTCGAGATAAAGAAACACTTTTATTTCCGTAAACAGTAACTTGTACACTCGTTGCAACAACAAGAAAGTCTTTTCCGATTCTCCAACAGCACGGCTCCGAATTCGTAACACAAAGAACTGTCCCTTCTCCCTGGTGTGACTCCTCGACGCTTCGCATACGTCTCTTCTTTCCGTCGGCACGACTACTCAACCTTCACATACGTCTGACTCTTCTCACACTTTACCGCTATTTATATCTCCCAGGCACTATTCTGGAAGCTTCCGGAACGTTCACTTATTTTGCGGTGAAATACAAAGCAGACATTTCTAGAGGCCTCTATCACTTTCTCTCTTTCGGCAAGCGCCCAACAATGCGGCCATTCTCTGTCTCTTTCCTTCGGCTCCTTTGCGGTAGTGCCGACAATAATGCGATGGGTGACACTGCGGTTGTCGGCAATTAGATACGGCGGGCGCGGTGACACTGCTCCCTCCTCAGAGATGGTCGTCCCGACCAGCACTATCACTGCGGCAACTCCCTTGCGCCCTGGTGGACTAACCCATCGAACCTCTTCTCCAGGAGGCACGGTCCTAGGTATCGCTGTTGGATAGTGTCCATTGGTCCGGGTAGGACGATGTATGCCATCCTGCTTCGAAATTCTGCAACAATACCGCCGGTCTTGACGGTCCCTCGTCCAGTTGCCCTTCTTCCTGGTGTGTTGACGGGCAATCCTGCGCACTTGGAAACGGCTCACTGGGTACCATGTCCGCCGACCTCTCTGGCGCACCTTCGCAGCCACCTTGCTTCCGATGGGTCCGGCAACAAACCCCACCACATCCGCGCGAGTCGTGTCCACCGCTGCACTCGTGTTCACTCGTGCTCGGCACGGCCTCTCCTGTATCCTGCCGTCCAAGATGATGTCCACCATTCTTCCGTTCACGGCACTATGCGTCAGGTGATTGGATGGCTCCGACGGTCCCCCCATGTCACACGCCAAGTCGGTTCTCGCGTGTTGCTCGTTTGCTTGTGCGCTTCCCTGCTGATGGTCCTCCACGTCATATCCTGGTTGGTTACGTACCCGACACACTCCTCCAGAGGATCCTCGACGACGTCCCTGAACTGCCCCTTTGTCTTCCCCGAGACGTACACTTTCGTTATTGGAAACGGGCTCAACTGTCGCCTCGGCCACTAGGTGCTTCCTCCCCGGGTCCGCGGTATTCCGTCTGCCCCTGGCATCCAGTACTTTGACGCTCTCGTCAACTCTTACTACCAGGGCGCCAAGACGTTCCCCGTCGTCCTCCACGACGTCCACATGCTGGCAGAGGTCTTCCACCTTTTCGCCGAGTTCTTCCACGTCTTCCGTCACGCCAATCAGTTCGCCGAGTTGTTCCACGTCTTCCGTCACGCCAATCAGTTCGCCGAGTTGTTCCACGTCTTCCCTCACGCCAATCAGTTCGCCGAGTTGTTCCAGGTGTTCCCTCATATCATCCGAAACGGGCGCGACTGTCGCCTCGGCCACTAGGTGCTCCCTCTCCGGCTCCGCGCTATTCCGTCTGCCCCTGGCATCCAGTACTTTGACGCTCTCGTCAACTCTTACTACCAGGGCGCCAAGACGTTCCCCGTCGTCCTCCACGACGTCCACGTGCTGGCAGAGGTCTTCCACCTTTTCGCCGAGTTCTTCCACGCCTTCCGTCACGCCAATCAGTTCGCCGTCAATTTTCGCCGATAGCTCCGTCTTCATCTCTTTCAGCTCGGCAGCGAGGTTGTTTCTCGTCTTTATTTCTTCTTTCAGCTCGGCAAAGAGGTTGTCGTTTGCCGTCTTCATTTTGGCAGCGAGGTTGTGGTTTGACGTTTCCATTTTGGCAGTGAGGTTGTCGTTTGCCGTCTTCATTTCAGCCATTTCCGTCTTCATTTCAGCCATTTCCGTCTTCATTTCGGCGAATAATTCTTTCATCATTGCTATCATCCTGGTTTCCGAATCTCCCTCCATCTTGGTTCTAACGTTGCAACTTCTGACGATGTAATGAAACTAGAAGCAATTCGACGAATCCCACTTCTGACACCAGTGTGACTTTCTGTTGGTGTGGGTGTGAAGTAGATAGATGTAGTCGAGATAAAGAAACACTTTTATTTCCGTAAACAGTAACTTGTACACTCGTTGCAACAACAAGAAAGTCTTTTCCGATTCTCCAACAGCACGGCTCCGAATTCGTAACACAAAGAACTGTCCCTTCTCCCTGGTGTGACTCCTCGACGCTTCGCATACGTCTCTTCTTTCCGTCGGCACGACTACTCAACCTTCACATACGTCTGACTCTTCTCACACTTTACCGCTATTTATATCTCCCAGGCACTATTCTGGAAGCTTCCGGAACGTTCACTTATTTTGCGGTGAAATACAAAGCAGACATTTCTAGAGGCCTCTATCACTTTCTCTCTTTCGGCAAGCGCCCAACAATGCGGCCATTCTCTGTCTCTTTCCTTCGGCTCCTTTGCGGTAGTGCCGACAATAATGCGATGGGTGACACTGCGGTTGTCGGCAATTAGATACGGCGGGCGCGGTGACAATATATTCACATTACTCTAATTAGGTATTGCATTAGATTGTCAATGGTTCTATTTTATAGTGTTGCTTTCTCAGCTTCTCTTGGCCTTGAGCGGCTCGGAATCAAGAACCTCCTGTTGTTTCTCTCATCGGTCCATCTATCGGTCTTCCTGGAACTCTTTGTCCGTTCCTGGGAACCCATGTGGACATGCACATCCATCGTTTCTGGTTCAGTCGATTTCGGTGCCTTACCCATCTCCATATTGATGACCTGACTGTGCAAAGTATCTCTTATGTGGGCTTTCTTATTTTTTACTTATTATACGACCTTTTATTAATATATTTAATTTGTTTCTTTCAATTTGTCCCTGTGCCACTTTGATAGGGAAATTATTAAAGAGTAAGAATTACAATGTTATAAAGTAATGTATGGAGATTGGTAAATAATTGTTATAAATAATTTTGGCACATTGAAACCAATGCGTAATTTAAAAGCCTGAAATCCCAGGCAACGAAAAATGTTGTCATATTAGCGTTGAAATTCATAGCCAGGTAAAGACAATTAGTGAGTTTATTATGAGGTAATGTAGGTTAGTATGAAACTGTAAACTAGAATGGCATTAGCCAAGGCGTACCTGGAAATTAGATCTCCGCACTGAGGAAGTGCAGTTGCTATGCACGTACATAAAAATCTGAAAATGATTGAAGAAAAACAATTCTCGGAATTTAAGTATGACCTATAATATCAGCAGCGTTTCAGATAAGAGTTGACAGTTTTAAGAATTCACAACGCTACGTAGGAACGTTGGTAGAGGTATCCATGTAAACGGAGCTTTAGTTAGTAAAACAGTGTGTTTCTGAAATTTGTGTCTTTTAGTTACTTTTATAGCCTGAGAGAGGTGCTTACTGAAATAGATTATCGGTATCTGTTACCAATTAAAGACCGCGCTCGAGTTGTAGCAATTTAGAGGTAACTTAACCTTAAAAAGTCTGCGATTAACGGCAACATAAACTCCGCGTTATTTGTATTACGGAAACACTTATTCGTCAAAGGTTAGCAGACAATTCAATAGTTAATATCTTGAGTGATAAAATTTACACACAGTTTAATTGCCCAAACTCAACAGTCGGCAACTCACTTCAAATAAATCATTATTAGTCAGCTTAACTGGTGTTGTTTATTCTGAAACCCGGGGACAAAGATCTAATACTTCATCGCTGGATCAGTTGTCTGCAGATTTTTGGAAGAACGAGGTTGTATACGGCGTCAATGGTGACGCACAAAGCAACAACATTAACTTGCATAGGGGAGTTCTGCCGTGTTAATATCCAGGTCTGTGATCTATGTATTAGTACTATAAGTATAAGGACAGTGGTGTTAAAGATGTCTCTCATTATTTATAGTTTATGAAATGTTTTTCAACAGAATAGAGCTAACGCTTAAGCCCCTTTTACCAGACTTGGGATGTTGCCCTGTTTATTTCTTTGTGAGAGTTGTAACATAGTATGGTTTGCTCTAAGTATACGTGTTCCTCAACATTTTTAGCTGTTCCTATTGTGATGTGGATTACTTCTTTCTTTGTCACAGCTTGGTTTCTGTCCATGTTTATTTGTAGCCCCACTGGTTAGCATACAGTTTGAATATCCCAGAGTATGATAGTCAGTCCTTTTGTTGACTTTGCAAATACGACGTCATCTGGCAATATTAGGTTTCATAGTTTCTGCCCTTTTATGGCAGTTTAGCTAGCAGAACACTTCCTGTAATAGGCTTGTAACTTCGGAGATAACGGATACCCCTGTAGAACACCTCTTTCCAGCTCGAAGAGTGCACCTTCCTTGCCAGTAGTCCAATTTCGACAACGTAAATGCTGTGATAGAATGACAAAATGCAGTAAAATTACTTTTTATCACTTTATTTCCGTCTAAAACTTTTGCACAAATACACAGTTCTCCTTTGCTCCTGTTAACCACTTTCTGTGACCCTCAAAAGGGTGACTTTGGCGATACAGTCAATCAACACCCATTAACTGCTTTGCTATCTCCTTTTCGACGTGACTACGCACACATAGCTGACACACACACACACACACACACACACACACACACACACACACACACACACACATACACACACACACACACACACACACACACTAAAACAAAAACTATCGTTGCCTTGCCTCCTTATATAGCAAGGGTGACGTAACACGAACCTTTCTTGAACTTTAACTTTCTTGAATCTCTAAAACAACGCCGGCCACTGGACACTTCTTGAATGATCTCGGAAACCTCTTTGACGTGCCGCGCTCATTGTTGTCACGTATTTTCTCGCGTGAGTGGTGCGATGCAGCTTGACTTTGAGTGCCTTTGATATGCACCACGACTGGTATGTGGTGTAGTAGCTTGGCCCCGAACGTCCTTTGTTGTGCCCAATCTGTTGGACTAATCCTTAGGTGCATCCTGGACCAGATCTCGCAGCGGGAGAAAATCCCCACGACTGTGCCAGGAATCAAACCCGGGTCTCCCGCTTGGTAAGTAGCAGCTCTACCACCATGCTAATGAGATGACCTTTATATAGCATGCTAAAATTTATCTATACAGTATATATTTGTACCGTAATTGTACTGACAATCCATTTCCTACAAGAAATATCATGCAGGGTCATTGTCTTGACACGTGCAAATTCTGAAAGTTTCAAAACATACTACAAAGATTGAATTACAACAAAATCTTAGGAACTCGAGAGCGTCAGAGCAAAGAAAACTATGGAGATATTTCAGAGAAGCGAAGAATAGAAAGTGATATTCTAAACCACTAAACGTAGGGATCTCATTTTTGTTTTGTGGACATTACTAGCAATCGAAGAAGTATTTGCACAACGTTTCAATTTAGTATCTAATTTCGCTTCTTTGTATATTATTTTATAACCATAATGCTGAGTAAAATTAAGTAAATAATGAAACAACATAAACAAAATTTCCAAACAGCGATCACGAAAAAGTTGAAACATAGATGCAACTTTGAAAAGAACATTATAAAACTAAGAAATTTAAAAATCCTAAAAGTAACAGAATTTGCTAAACTGTAACGTGATTTATTCTTGCTGCATATTAAAATTGCTAAAATTTTCTCAATTAATTTGGCAGTATGAAGTTTTTTAAAGTGAAAGAAAGTGTTTGCCGCAGTCAGAGTAATAATATTTGAAATAAAGCTCAGTTTGAGAAACTAACTTTTAAAGTAGACTGCGCTCTTCAAAATCTCCCCCCTTCCTGGTAAAATACAGCAAAAGGATATTCTGGGAGATCTATTGGTTTCTTTAATACCTGCTCATTTCGCTTGAAATGTTTTCCAATACTGGACTTCATTCCTGTTTCTTTACAAGCTTACTTCTCCGTTTCTTAATTTCTCTTCGATCCCCTCTAGTCGTTTTTATTCATTTTATTGCAGTTTGTATTGCTGAAAAGGTGAACTGCACTGAACGAGATATACAAGCATACATCGGTATAATCACACCGTACTGATAGCCCACTTTTACACATTCGAGCATGGCGGGTTGTCAGAACTGGTCCCGCGAACTTGCTGGGCTGCAAAGCAGGCCAAGTTTGGTTGCCACCACACATTGTGTTCTCACTACTTGTGAACTCTTGCAGATCATGCTCAGTTTCTTTACTTGTTGAAAAGTAGCAGGAGGAAAGCCAAATTGAAAGGAAATCTGAACATGCTTATTTTAATTATTCTGAAAGACAAATACTGAGTAATTCTCATTTCGTTATACCATCTCCCATTTCAGCAAGTAGTTTGCAAATGTGGTTCAATGCTTCAAGAAAACCATATGGGCATTCGTACTTGTCCTTATTTACGGGATAGTTTGGTAAAGTTATAAGTTCAATATTATAATGAGTTACTGAGAATGTCACTAAATTGTTAACTTAAATTCATATATATTAACCTAAATAATTTGAATGAATGAATGAAGCCTGTTGAGTCCCTTTAAGGGCAAAGGCCTCCCTACAGAGGGGTGAAGCTCTTTTCATATCTATCACGGTGAGCTATTCAATGAGAAGTAATTCGTGGAATACTGAACACTTGATTTTGCCTGTTACACTGTCTGGTTGCTATTTGTCTCACTGTCTATTATGCACTTCTGTACTTCACAGTTGACTCTTCATTGCTCTCCAGCTCTTCCTACATCAGGAAAGTCTGGACCACTGTGCGCCTGCTCGTTCTTTAAAGAGGTCTGCTCATCTGCGTCTCGGTCTACCGCGGTGTCCTTTGCCTTTGTATGGGTCCAACATGGTTGCTCTTATCGTGCATCTGTCACCCGGGAGTCTTGCGGCTTGTCCTCCTCAATTCTATTTTTTTTTTTCCTGATTGCTAAGTGTGCGGAATCTATTGTTGATGACATCTTTTGCAGATCTATATTTGAAATGTTGTCTCTCAGCGCTATGCCCCGGATTTTCCTTTCCATTTTTATTGGCATACTTGGAGGGCATTCCTTAGCTTGGCAATGAGATTTCAAGTTTGGTAGCCATATAGTAGACTTGGAAAAACACAGGATTCCAGTGCTTCGAATTTAAGTCTCCGGTTGAGTGACCTGTCAGCACTTTCAATTTCAGAGACCACAGCGCCTTCTAGACAATGCCTACTCCTTTGCTTACTTCCTTCTCTATTTACTGGTGGAAGGATGGTGTTTGACCTAACTAGACATATTTGTTTACAGACGGGATATCTATTCCGTCGACTCTTAATGGAATTGCAGTTCCAATTGACATAACTTGTGTGTTGCGTTTGTTCATTGAGAGGCCTGAAGTTTTACTTAGCTCCGATAGTTCCTGCAGCACTGATTGTGGTTCTCTTGGAGATCTGGCGAACAGTACAACGTCATCGGCGAATCTTAGGTTGGTTAGCCTGCTTCCGTTTATGCGAATTCCGTATATCTTCCTCCAGTTAAGCTTCTGAAATATGTCTTCTAGTACACACGTAAAATGTTCAGGAGAAATAGGGTCGCCTTAACGTACTCCTCTTTTGAGTCGGAATGGTTGTCCTAATTCTGTCTTAACCTTCGCATAGCTTTGGCTGTAGATCTTGTTCAGTATGCGGATGCATTTAGTTTCAGTTCCTTGTGTGTGGTGCCCGAAGTATGATTTAATGCCCTACTATGTCGAAAGCTTTATTGTAATCAATGAATGCTAAATATAGTGTATGGTAGTATTTTGTTGCCTCTTTTATTACCTGGTTAACTGTTTGGAGATGGCCTGCTGTACCCGGCTGGTTCCATTGGTTGACTCGCGTCCAGTTTTCGTTAATCTTCTTGTCAGTATCCTTGAAAATATTTTATATAGCTTTAACATCAGGCTTATAGGTCAGTAATTATTAACGTCATTCTTTGTCCCTTTTTATGTAGTAGAATGTTTGTATTTGATTTCCGTTGCTCAAGAATCTCCTCTGTAGGATTTTGTTGAAGGTGTTCGTGACTGATGGTAATATCTCATGTGAAGCCAGATTCAACAGTTCATTGTATACTCCATCTTCGCCTGGTGTTTTGCCATTTTTCAATTCTTCTATTGCAGTTCTGATCTTGCTGACCAATATTGGAGGAATGGTGCCAGTTTCGGAATGGTTTTTGGTTGCAATATCTAGTAAGCCTACATGATTTATAGCTTTGGTTGGAAGGGAGCTTGCCTATAGGGATTTATAGGAGCCTGTGACTGACTGAATGATATTTGAACTGAACGTGATGCGGTCTCCTGTTTGGTTCTTGGTTCCTAGCATCCACTTTTTGCACCCGAGTAAGTCCTTCTTTGTCTTCCTTATCGGTTTAGAGGTTTCCATTTGGCAAGCAATACTTTATTTGTGCTTTGGATAATATTTAGCTAGATGCTCACATTTTAGGCTATTATTTAACAGTACTTAACGTCAGTTCTTTTCACATTCAGCACCACAGGCGGTCGACGCTGATGATGCAAGTAACAATATAATAATTTGGAAAGGAAATTTGGGGAGAAAGTTTTCCAGGCCTAAGTTTAGGATGCCCTTCAGCATTAGTTATTTATTAGTTTATTTATTCACCCTGGTAGGAGTTAAGGTCAGGGAACCTTCCCTTTAATTTTACCGAACAATACAATTCAAAACAACATAGTAGAACAAATATACAAAGGCGCAACCAAAATATTAAAGTAAAACAAAAAATCTAACAAAAATGTTTTTAGCGGAATATTTATATAGGTGGAAACAATTACACTTAATAGTTTAGTATTTAACTTTAAAATATTAGTTGTTAGCACATAACACAAAACTAATAGGTATGAATGATTTGGGGTATATATTTATAGCAATGTCACGATAATGTATGTAAAGAATTTGTAAATCAAGAGTGGTGTTCGCTAATATGAAGCGCTTTACCCGAAGAGCATTATTGTAATAAGAAAAAATCATAAAAAGAAATTAAATTTATCTTCTATGTAAGGAGCGCTGCTTTCCAACGCATATTAGTATCTAATGACCCCGTTTTGCTGCTATTTTATCTATGACTGAAATAGATTATGCCTTTCTGTTTCCTTGCAGGAAAATGCTGGTAAATGTTAACTTGTTTCAGCTTATTGGTTTATTATGAATACTATTTAGAAGCACAACCTAAATACACAACTGATAATTAAAGTTTGAAGAAGTTCGTTCAATGTTTCGTATTCTTCGGACCTCATGCCATTACACTAGCCATTATTTCTTTCCGGTAAGTTTGGCAGCAGTTTTCTTTTCCAGTTGCTTATCACTCTCACATTTTGAAACTCCTGGTCTTCAAAGTGTTTCGCACAAAAAGCACGATATTTTAATAAAATAATATAATTCTACTTATTTTGAATGTGCGTGGCGTTGTTTTCGAAAACACGTGAAACTTATATTGTCAGGTTTCGCTATTATTTTGTCTATGATGGTAAGAATGCGCCTAATATAGATTATGGCTTTCTTTACTGAAGAAAAAATGTTGATAAGTATTAACTTGTTAGCTGTGACATTCCACATTACTTTCATAGTGCATTCCTTGTAATCTCTGTTTCATTTCCTTGTATTGATGCTTCAATCTTTTAGCATCTTGGTACTTAGTCGGTCCCAGATGATACTCCAAACTATTCAGGGTATTAAAACAATTATTGACGTCCTTATCGCCGAAACGAGGAGTCGATAATGAAATTTCGATAGGTATTGATTACAATCACGGTCATCATTTCTAGAAAAACGAATTTTTAAGCGTTATTGGTAATTGTCTTCCTTTTAGATAATGAGTGAAATAGTCACTTTACAAGGGGCGTTCGGGCATGATTTACAATTGCTTGTTTAAAAAATAGCGCTTCAATTATGGGCACATCCTCTCCTTTGAAGATGAACTGATGCTAGTACACCACACACATTTGTGAAGAGCGTATATAGTGAAAGAACAACGCTTGTGTGTTGTTACTCGTAAGTAGAGGAACCCATGGACGAAGTAGAAGGTAACTATCATGGACAAAGTGAACGGCATGGCTTTGTGTGACCAAGGGGTGAGAAAAGGTGTGAAACGGGTGTGAGCATTCCATTCCAAGGGATTTGACACAAGCCCAGAAGGAGTGCAGAGTTCAAATCTGTTGTCAACAATTGCAAATGGGGAATGATGATCTAGATTAATGTAATTAATGTTATTCCACACTAGCCGTGTGTAGGACGAAATTGGAAAGGGTAGAGTTTCCAATTAGGTCCTACACACGGCTAGTGTGGAATAACATTAATTACATTAATTGACCTTATAGTTGGTTATACTAGAAGCCCGGGACATAACTACTTACAGCACTGTAAGTTGCCATTAAGGTGTGTTATCTCAAAGTAAATTGGGATCTCCTTATGTGGCTTACCGGGCAAAATGCGAGTGAGTTGGAGAATTTAATGTCATATCGGCACGTTGGCCATGATAGCTTAGTGGTTAGACCAGCCGGACGGTAACCGGTAGATCCGTGGTTCAAATCCCGGTCATGGCATGCAATTTTTCAGTCTCACTCTACCCTTTGCAAGATCTAGACTCCTTGGAGAAGTGAGGCATTACTAGCATACACCCGAGAAGAAACTCTTGTTGTTGTTATTATTATTATTTATTATTATTAATTATTATTAATTATTAATTATTATTATTATTATTATTATTATTATTATTATTATTATTATTATTATTATTATTATTATTATTATTATTATTATTATTATTATTATTATTATTATTATTATTATTATTATTATTATTATTATTATTATTATTATTATTAATTATTATTAATTATTATTAATTATTATTAATTATTATTAATTATTATTATTATTATTATTACTATTATTACTATTATTACTATTATTACTACTATTACTACTATTACTACTATTACTACTATTACTACTATTACTACTATTACTACTATTACTACTATTATTAATCATTATTAATCATTATTAATCATTATTAATCATTATTAATCATTATTAATCATTATTAATCATTATGAATCATTATGAATCATTATGAATCATTATGAATCATTATGAATCATTATGAATCATTATGAATCATTATGAATCATTATGAATCATTATGAATCATTATGAATCATTATGAATCATTATGAATCATTATGAATCATTATGAATCATTATGAATCATTATGAATCATTATGAATCATTATGAATCATTATGAATCATTATGAATCATTATGAATCATTATGAATCATTATGAATCATTATGAATCATTATGAATCATTATGAATCATTATGAATCATTATGAATCATTATGAATCATTATGAATCATTATGAATCATTATGAATCATTATGAATCATTATGAATCATTACTATTCATTACTATTCATTACTATTCATTACTATTCATTACTATTATTACTATTATTACTATTATTACTATTATTACTATTATTACTATTATTACTATTATTACTATTATTACTATTATTACTATTATTACTATTATTACTATTATTACTATTATTACTATTATTACTATTATTACTATTATTACTATTATTACTATTATTATTATTATTATTATTATTATTATTATTATTATTATTATTATTATTATTATTATTAATATTATTATTATTATTATTATTATTATTATTAATTATTATTAATTATTATTAGTTATTATTAATTATTATTATTATTATTATTATTATTATTATTATTATTATTATTATTATTATTATTATTATTATTATTATTATTATTATTATTATTATTATTATTATTATTATTATTATTATTATTATTATTATTATTATTATTATTATTATTATTATTATTATTATTATTATTATTATTATTATTATTATTATTATTATTATTATTATTATTATTATTATTATTATTATTATTATTATTATTATTATTATTATTATTATTATTATTATTATTATTATTATTATTATTATTATTATTATTATTATTATTATTATTATTATTATTATTATTATTATTATTATTATTATTATTATTATTATTATTATTATTATTATTATTATTATTATTATTATTATTATTATTATTATTATTATTATTATTATTATTATTATTATTATTATTATTATTATTATTATTATTATTATTATTATTATTATTATTATTATTATTATTATTATTATTATTATTATTATTATTATTATTATTATTATTATTATTATTATTATTATTATTATTATTATTATTATTATTATTATTATTATTATTATTATTATTATTATTATTATACAATTCCAAGGTCTGCTAAGGTCTAGAAAGAGTTATGGAAAGGATAATGACCAAATGAGCTATCGTCCATCAGATCTACTAAATCTGTAATTGGTAAGCATATGGCTGAAATACTGCGCCTATGCGCGCACAGAATGTGGACAGGTCTCTTCATGCAAATACCAACCTGACTTATTTCGTGGGGCAATATTTTCTTTGGTATTTCCCTACTACCTCTCCATTATTTCCTTTCTGTTCTCCTCCATATTTCCTCTCGGTTCCACAATTTTTGCTTTTCGACTGTGCTGCGGATAAGAAGCATGTATTATATACGGAAAGGTCACAGCCAGGCAGATTTTCCTTTACTTGCTGAAACGAGCTATTTCACCAATCTCATCCTCCATGTTCCCTTTTATGCCTCGGAAAAAAGGCAAAATATTAAACATTTCCATATCAGAAATCGCTGGAATAAGGACCTTACATACAAGTTATATTTAGCTGCAATATAGAACTGTATTAGCGTAGAAACAATAACAAACTCTGCGCATAGTGATTTAAAGAGCAATTAATAAAGCTATTTAGAAACTTAGCTAAATGTGGCAGCAGTTTGGGCATGCTGTAATTTCAAAAGCACTCAGGGTCAGGAATCATTCATATTGTAACAATTCTATAACTCTACGAATCCCTCTTCTGACACCTGTAGGACTGCGTTACCGCTCGTGCTGTTAGTCACTTAAACAAACAGAGTTGCGCGAAGCAGGCCTATCTTGAGCGTCTTTGATGCACGTGCCGCCAGTAGGGTGGTGCAGCGTGGGCCCGACCGTCACTTATTATTTTGCCACTGCCGTCGCTGCTGTGGGTCGGTGGCACAATTCTGCCTTATAAAACTTTAAAGGAAATTTTCTGAAGTAATTTATTATGTAATAATTTTCAACCTTGAGCCTTTTATTGCAATAGTTTAAATTAACTGAAATTATTTATATCCCGTAATACAGATGAAAGTACATAATTAAATCCTTCCTCGAGGTTTCCTAAGCAAACATTACGTATAAGTCACGAACAGCATAGGACCGAACAGGATGGATATAACAGTTCTATTAGCCTCGTAAAAGGTTCTAATATCCTAAAACTTGTATTACGAAAGAAGAAGTAAATAGATGTGAAAAATATTTGCTTTTCTATAGGGATATGTATTTTAGAATTACATTTGCTCATTTTTAAGCCACCAAGAAGAGTTCCAAAACTATCATATACAATTTTTGGATGTTCAAAGATTTATATCAGATACCCAATTAAAAGGAAATAACTACATTTCAACAGGCAGTACATTGTACATAAGCGGCACCATCATATTCATAAGTTGTACATTATAACAAGTAACCCAGGAACTGTCTCCATGGTCCAGTAGTTAACAAGCTGTATTTTTATCCAGAAGTCACCAGCTCGTCTCCCAGCCGTTGCGATTTTGTTTTTATTAGGATTGTTGCTTATACCTAACCCATGGAAGGTGGAAGTGTGGATGTGAGGGTGAATACGCTAGTGAAAATTTTTAAAAGGTATGTATTGCACTTACATGACTTTCTCTACTCTTGTACTAAATAGTCTTGCAAGCCCTTATTTCTCTATCTTCTACATGTTAGTCGAGATAAGCATTTACAGAAATTATCTTATTGTTTATTTCCTTGTAGGTGCAAAGGGACTATGGGAATACAGTATTCCCGGTCGCTATATGAAGCTGTTATTGTTTATAACCCCTGTACACTACTCAACATTTAATACATTTATTTACACTGCAGTATGTACATAAAAGATCGCTTCTTGTGTGTGTGTGTTTTTTTTTTTTTTTTTTTTTTTTTTTCCACTGCCGTCTAAATACTGCTACAGCACACTCCTGCCAGTAACTAAGTTACGTTAACAGAAGATGAAAACTTTCACAACTAAACATGACAAAAGCTAACCTGACCTAAGAAGTCAGAATTGAATTCTGTCCCGATATCTGGTGGGAAATCTTATCACTCTAACACTACGTGTAGTCTTGACTCGTTCACTTTCCTGGGAGGTATTTTCCAGTTTCTGGTTGGCATGGTACTTTTCGGAAACAGGAAATTTCATACAAGATAGGTTAGGATTCCTTACTGCATCTCGTTGTGTCTCTTTATCCACCAGTATATAAGCAGGTTTGAGTCTATCAATGGAAACATTAATATATTTGCCCTTGATACTGATGGCGAAATATTTGTCCTGTCTCTTTACCACTAGGAACGGTCCTACATAAGGGGCCTCGAGGGATTTTTTAACTTTTTCTTTCCTCAAGAACTCATGTGAACTACAAGGGAGATCTTTATGAATAAATGTAGATCTGGATGTCACTGTTCTAGGTTTAGCGGGTTTAAGATGCTTTATGTGATCCCAAAGGCGGGTTACAAAGGTATCTAGATTGCACTGTAACTGCACTAAGGGTTCGAAAAACACTCTAGGATGTCTGATGGTGGTTCCATACGTCATTTCTGTTAGTGAGTAGCTGGATCTTCTCAAATGGCTGCTCGTAGGCTAAGTAGAACTGTTGGTAACGTCTGAGTCCATCCGGGGTTCTTGTGTGCTCTGATTGCTCCTTTGAGAGTACGATGTAGTCTTTCTGTTTTTCCATTTGTCTGGGGATGGTAAGAAGTGGCATGTTGCACTTTCACTCCAAAGAGCATTGCTATGTTTCTAAACAATTCCGATTCGAATTGTTTCCCTTGGTCCGTAACGATAGTTCTGGAACTCCAAATCTACTTATCCAATTGCTGTAGAAAGAATTTGTTGCTGACTGGGCGGTGATATTGGTCATTCGAATGACTTCCATCGAACTGCTGAATCGATCAATGCAAGTAAGGCATTAAATGTTTCCCTCCGATGGTGGCAAGGGTCCAATTATATCCACATGAACGACTTTGAATCTATCATCTGGTTGCTCTAAATTTCCAACTGGAGACTTAGTGTGCCTTTTCACTTTGTTTTGTTAACAACTAATGCAATATTGAGCCCATTTACGCACATCATTTCTTATTCCTGGCCATATAAACTTGGCAACAATGTTTTTGACAGTTGCTTTCACGCCAGGATGTGCCATATCATGAATCTGTTTGAAAATTTGGATGCGAAATAGCTTTGGAACAAAAGAGCGAATGTTTCCAGTAGAGACATCACACAACAACATATACTAGGAACCTAAGTGACACTGTTTGAATTTCAGTAATGTATTGTCTTGTCGTAACTGCTTCAGCTCTTTATCATTTTCTTGGTGTTTTGCTATAGTTTCATAATCAATCACTGAAATTTCATTAAGTCATGACAGAGTCTCAGCTACCACATTATCTCTGCCGCTGACATGACGTATGTCGGTCGTGAACTGTGAGATGTATTGCAGGTGCCGTAGTTGCCGAGGGGATACCTTCTCGTTCTTTTGTTGGAATTCGTAGGTGATTGATTTGTGATCCGTATAAATGGTAAATACTCTACCTTCAGTGAGGTGGCTCAATTGTTTCACTGCTAGTTATATTTCAAGCAATTCTTTATCACATGCACTGTAATTCTTCTGCGCAATGTTGAGTTTTTAGGAGTAGCAAGCTATGGGTCTCCAACTGAGTTTCTGCTGCATATGGCACATAGCGATGATAAAAGTTGATTAAACCGAGGAATATGCGCAAGTCTCGCATGGTCTCAGGTAATTTATAATCCTTTATTGCTTGCACCTTCTCAGGGAGTGGTGTCGAACCACTTGGTGTGATCAGGTACACAAGAAATTCAAGTTCTATTACAGCTATTACAGATTCAGTCATGTTGATACGGAGACCGTACTTTGCCAAGCGTCCTAAAGCTAGCTGTAGGTGGTGCTTGTGCTCTACAACTGATTTCGAGGCAATAAATATATCATCCAAGTAAGGGAACGCAAAATTTAACCCATTCAACACACCATGGATGAAACGCATGAATGTCGATGGTGCATTCCTAAGTCCAAAGCTCATGACATTAAATTCAAAAAGTCCAAATGGTGTGATAATGGCAGTTTTGTGCTTGTCTTCTGCTATTGGGATCTGAAAATACCCCTTGAATAAACCAATTTTGGAAAAAATTGTGGTGCCAGCCAAGATATGATGAAAGTCTTCAAGTCTCGGAATAAGATACCTGTCCGGTACAGTTCGTTCATTCAGTCTCCTATAGTCTCCTCATGGACGAAAAGATCCATCCTGCTTGTTTACGAAGTGAAGAGGACTATCCCATTCTGACTGTGGTGGCCTGATGATTCCATGGTCCAGCATAAATTGTTTCGCTTGCTAATGGTCTTGCTCTAGAATAAACTGTAGGTCCTTAGGTATTAATGTAATGTTTAATAATACGTGAAATCTTTTCTGGTGCGAAATTTGGTGACGTTATTTCAGGATAGGAGCGGAACAAGTCGGAAAATTGCATGGTATTTTTGTTCACTGTAGTTATAGCTTCCTTTTTCCGAAATTAACATAACCTCACCCTTGATTTTAAGTTTGGTTACGCCATATGTTAATTGTTTGTTACGAATATCGACACATAAATGAAATTCGTTTAGGAAATCCGCTCCTAACATAACCTTGTTGACCTTAGCAATCACAAATTGCCTCTGAAATTGTCTGTGTAAAGCTAAATCCAAGGTTAGGGTTCTGATAACAAAAGTTGGAATTACAGTTCCATTGGCAGCATAAAGTTTAAACGAGTCATCGATTCGATCACAGTTCCTTGGTGGAATTATTGACACATCTACCCCACTGTCAACAAGAAGCTGCAGGCCTGTTTTATTATCTGTTACGAATAACCGGTGTTTGCGACTTCTATCATTGTTCTTGGCAGGTGAACTAGCCGCTAATTGTACTGCCCGTTGGAGTTTTCCGACGACTTCCATGAGCAAGGCTGTTTACATTTCTCTCGAATGCACTGTTGACCAAATCGGAAGTGGTAATAGCAATACTTGCCTTTTGGGTCGTATCTTCTACTTCGGCTGCGGTTGCGACTAGAGCTTTGCCGGCGAGGACTACCATTTCAACTGCTGTGTTGTCGTATAGACACGGTAGCGATTTGTTCTTCCAAGTGAGCAATCTTAGTAACATTGCTCATTAATAATAGTACCTTTTGGGTCTTATGTATGAACCTTGAATACGTCATATCGGGGGATCAGCTCCAACATCTTATCAGCCATCACTGCGACACACTCCAAGCACTCTTCGCTCACGTCTAGGATACTTTTTATAAAATCTGGAAGCTTAACTAACCAAAGGGTTATAATAACCTTATCAGACATCCTTTCCATCTAACGACTGCATTTTTCTAAGAAGCTGACTAGGTTTGTAATCTCCTAACTCGACACCAGTAAACAATATTTTGATTTTCACTCTCTTTAAAAATATCCAGGAGTCGTGATTTGGTGGCCGTATATTTAGCAGTTCCTGGTCCTGTTATTATATCTCAAATACTCTCGATATATTTTGGCTCGAGTTGGGCAATTATGTAATTAAATTTTTTTTTTCTTCGGATGTGATTCTATTAATGTTGAACTGTGCTTCTACTTGGTAAAACCAAATTTCGGGCTTCTCAGACCAAAACGGAGGAATCTTTGCGCTAACCTTGTTAGCTTCACATCCTATGACTGGAATATCTTTGTTTTCCTGGGTTGCCATTTCGAGGTTAGTTCCTACTGTTTATGTTTCCGAATATCTAATTTACAACACAGTCTACGGTCTAAGGTGGATATTCATCACAGGATGATGAAATAAATGCAACTGAAAACTTCTACTTACGTAACAGTGTGCTGTTTAATTGGCGCTTTCTTATGTTTCACTTCACTACACTTCGAAAATTTGTCGTTACTTCTATCACGTCAGGGTCACCAGAAGTTACTGCTTATAGCTCCCGGACACTAATCAACATTTAATACATTTATTTGCATGCAGTATGTACATAAAATAACACATTCCAAGTAACAACAATCTTAATTCAATCTGCGTAACCGTTCCTGACTTTTTATCGTCTTTTTCGTTTGTTTTGTTTTGGCTGTCTTCTAAATACTGCTACAAAGCCATTGAAATTTCCTTCTCTTTGGACGGCCAAGAAATAGAGAAGTGAATAACAACCTTCCATTTGAGAAAAGTGTAAGTATTGCAAAATTCACACAAATAACAAGGAATACCTCTGAAATGGTTCACTCCACAGGAAAGTAAGAATGTACCTGGACATAAGCTTGTGTTTTTAACGAGATCTACTACATTTTTGGATAGTAAGATTTGGTCTATGCGTTGCGATTTACTAGTATGCAAAGGTCATCAAGAGTATACAGGATCACATAGGCTATAGCCAGAAAACTCAGAACATGCATCTTATTTGTCATAAAATATCTTTAAAATGTGGCATTTTAATCAAATTCGTTAGAGCCATTTTTGAGAATATCAACATTTTCGAAAATTTTTCCATGTAAAGGGTAGTTTATGGTGAAGAAATTTTCCTCCAAATCTTCGTGTCGCATTATTAAAAATATTAAACATAAAAACCAACTTTGGTTTTCATCGAACTTTTCTTTTTTACTTTGTCTACTGTTAAGTAGAAAGAAGTATTATATTCCGCCAAAACATTCGATGTCGAGATTTCATCGGAAATACATGTTTTGAAGCCCCCTGAATCCAGAAAAAATATTTTTAGAAAAAGGTCCGTGTGAGTCAGTCTGTGTGTCAGTTTGTCTGTCAGCCTTTGAACCGCATAACTCAAAAACGAAAAGTCGGTTAAAAACCAAAGTTGGTATTTAAGTTTAATGCCTTTGAAGGATGTGACACGTAGATTTTGAAGAAAATAGCCCTGCCCTAAACTACCCTTTACATGGAAAATTTTTCGACTATTTTGATTTTCTCGAAAATGGCTCTAACGAATTTGATTAAAATGCCATATATTTGAGATATTTTTATGACAAATGAAAGGTATATTTTGAATTTTCTGGCTATAGCCTATGCAGTCCTGTTTAATCTGGATGGCTTCTGAGTAACTAGTAAACCGTAAGAGGTAGACCAAATCTTACTATACAAATACTTAGATCTCGCTAAAACAGACAATTTACGTACTTTTTTTTTTTTTTTTTTTTTTTTTTTTTTTTTTTTTTTTTTTTTTTTTATTGGTAGAGTGAACAATTCCGGAAATATTTCTTCTTATGTGCGTCAGTTTCGGAAAACTTAAAAGTATCGTGAAATGGAACATCGTTGTTCATTTTATGTTACGCGAGCAAAGAGAACGGGATCTCAAAGCTTTAAAACATTTCACTATTGCTCAAAGCCTACTGTATTCTAATATTCCCCTTGCACATACAAGGAAATAGGCAATTACAAATTTCTGTAAATGTTTATCTCAACTAACATGAAGAAGATATAGGAACAAGGGTTTGTAAGAATGGTTAGTATAGGATTAGAGAAAGTCATGTGAGTACAACACATCAGCTTTTTGAGTTATGTTGTTCATAGTCAAACAGACACACACGTGCGGGCGCCTACCTTTTGTTAAAAATACTGTTCTTGGTTTCAGGAGACCTCGAAACATATATTTCCGGTGAAATTTTGCAACGAAGTTTTGGGTCGAATACAATACTTACCCTACTTACTATACGTAGTAGAGAAAGTGAAAAATGACGAAAACCTATTGTAACCTAACCTGTAAGTTCAAAGAGTGAACACGCTATCAAATACTTCAGTTAAAAGCCACCGACATGACCATGCCTGTTAAAGGGTGCTACAGAAATGAGGAAATAGAACATGGAGGATTAATTCCATCACAAGAGTATACATGCCAAACGTTTGAAATAGAAGTACTTTGAAGTCATGTAAGTGCGTACTTTATGATGAACAAAATAATTATTGACAAATTTCAGAGTTCACTTATTCCCGTTTACGGAGACCCAGTTAAAGGACCCTGGGACTGAAAAATGACTGCAAAATTATCAAATTGGTGATATTTAGGTTTATGCACATAAATGTTCCCCAAACCTTCAGCCATCGGTTGGCAGTGAAATTTTTTAGATTCCCCTATTTTTTAAGCTCTAGCACAAGTTTTAAATTAGATTTAAATGCCCCACTTCTGCTTATATTTTCGGCAGTACTTGAACAAAATATGGGCCAAAAAGGACCCAAAAGTATGCAAATTCAGCGAAAAGAAGTGGTTAAGCTATGAATCTCAGGAGAGAGACTACTAGACAAAAGAAGGAAGGCCTGACATATGCAGCAGGGCAGTTTTAGGCCAAATAGGTAATATCACACATGATTATGATGCATGTGTATAGAAAATTGCTTTTTCCGCTCTTTACATTTTTAAATGCACCATCTGCTCCAAGAGCATTAAATTTTATGATATGCTCATAGAATTTATCCAGCATGTGCGCATTTACGTGACTTCAGCTTCAGTCTTTGTTTTCAAAATCTGAAAATTTATTTATATTTAAAAAATTAAATACACAAAGAGGTTAAAAGGTATTTTCAAATTCCATTAAAGCAAAGAAATTATTTACTTTAAAATTAATCATTTTTTCTTCCTGCCGGAGATTGATGGTGTTTGTTGGGTAATTATAGTTTATACTATTAAAAAATGTGATATTTTAGCTTTTGATGTGCATGGAGTGTTTTGAGTATTAAGATATTTTCGCCTTATGAATAAATGGAGTAATTAATTGCCTCAAAACTATAAAACAGATTGCACTTACCCTTAAGAATGCGAAATATTGATTTCTTAGCTACAAAAATATATGAAATTGAAATTTCAATGCTAGGGTCCCTTAAGGCCTGAAGTTCGGTGGTTACACATTAGAGGAACTACGGCGTAACTGATACAGCCTGCCTGTAAACAAGGGATTTCAGAGGGTTTTGTGTGGAATCTGCTCTATCCTATGTAAGACTAACGCAACATTTAAAACTGCTACATTTGTATACTGTGTTAAGTCTGTTGATTTAGTAGACTAACAGAACACAAACCTGCACACTAGAGCGCTGAAGACAAATACCTGCGGATCTCAGCATACTCTACCGGAGAAGTTCCTTAAAGTAAGAACGGATGTAGATGGTCAATCCTTTAAGCTTAACAGAGCAGTTAAATTAGCAGACCTAGTTTCTCCATAATTACTCATTTGTTTCTCAGAGGATGAACTCGGGGTGTAAAACTGAAACAAAAAGAGTAACAAGGTGAAGGAGCTTGTAAGAAATTAACAAATTTAAGCGCTGTAGAAGACGTAATAATTTAACTGGCGAGAACAAGAGCCCTTCCTCACTGGGCGCTTTCAAACTTCTTAAATGAAGCTTACGCCTCGCTGTTTTCGTGTTTGAAACACTAAAAAATTAATATAAAACAACTTAATTACTATGAATGAAATACTACAGCAAGTTTTAACACTAGGTAGAATTACGAGTCGTGAATTGCACGGAATTTCTTGTTTTTGAGCGGTGGAATCTTTTCCCACAGGCGCATGAAATTGTATACTATGGAAGATATTTGTTTATATTTTCTTGTAATATTCCATTTGAATATATGTATGAATAACAAAAACATCGAAATAATGTTAATTTTAAGCATATGTGATGCGTTCAATGCTGTTTTATTCAGTAGGAGGTTGTTAGTACCTGCCAGGGCAGGAATTTCTCAAGACAAGGACATTTAGCAGCTCCTAAGCGCAAATATGTTTTGTCAAAAAAGTAATATATACTTTCGGCAGCATTCGCCACACGCTCCAGGGTATTGTGTGCACCCCTCGTCTGTTAAAACACCAGTGAACGAGTCATATGTTTCTACTCTTCTTTTCGGATGGCACACTGTGACGCTGGGCTCGACGCAAAACCAAGGGCTGTAGAGGCTAAGCTGCGTCATCGCCGCTGGTTACGTCATCGCCGGGGCGTTTGTGGAGGTCGAGAAAGGTCAATGTATCATTGTGCCTCTATATAAGGAGGCGAGGAAACGCTAGAAACAGAGAATTAGTTACGGACATGAGTCGGTCTGTGTATCAGTGAGTGTAAGACAGCTGTGCGTGTGTTGGTGCGTCATAAGGAAGATTTGACGAGCGTCGAGGAATTATAATGTAGTAGTTGAGAGACAAAGCAAGTGAAAAAGACACTGAAAGAACTGAGCAAACTTACGAGAAGTAAAAGCTTTGAGCTGCGATAGCCCGAAAGAATGTGGACTTTGTTAAGGTCGAGAAGAAAAGTGTGTGTCTGCGAATTTTGTCATTTTGTCATAATACTTTCGCATATTATTCTGTTTTAATTGCCCATTACGATTGACAAGTAATATTTTCTTGAAATACTGATTTTTTTAGATTAATGAAATCCATTCTACCTAGTGAGTTTGTGGTTCTGTTTAAGCACACCTTAAATAGGATGTTCAATTACACGAAATGTTCCCGTTCACTATGAGCTTGTTTACCAAACGGCAAATTCAAAACCAAATATACTTTAATTTACTTGTCAATCAGAACTCTAATCAGAGGGATGATGCCAACAAGATCATTTGCAGTATACATTTTCCTTTTAAGTATTTTAGAGCATGCATAAGATATTTCTTATAAAAATATCAGAATGACTATAAAAGTCTATAGCCGTCCACGGCGCACAAAAAAGGATGGCCGGGGCCGGGATACCCCACCCCATTGTCAGGCTGCCTCGCACGAGTGTTGTGAACACATAACACTCAGAGAGGCAGAACCAAAAGCGGCTTTCTACATCATTTAAGAAATGTACGGTGGCCGGCGTATTTCCAGAAGTTCGAGAAACCATGTTACGTCATCCCCGCTGTACAAGGAGGCGGGGCGACGAGAACAGTCAGTTCAGCTTCTAATTTTATTGTGTGTGTGTGTGTGTGTGTGTGTGTGTGTGTGTGTGTGTGTGTGTGTGTGTGTGTTAGTTGCCTGTGTATGTGAGAAACCGGGCGTGTCGTGGAGGTAGATAGCGAAGCAGTTAATCAGTGTTGAGTGATTGTATCAAAGTCAGCTGTTTGAGGGACAGAAAAGAACTGAGAGACAGCATAACATTTTGTGTTATGGATACGTGAACAAAACAGTTGTGTTTTGTAATATCACGAAAGACTGGAGACTGTGTTAGTGTCGGCAAAAGAGAACTGTGTTGCTGAGCATTCTCTTAGAAGAAAATAAAGTGGTATAAAGTACTTGGACTGGATTTTGTCGTTTTGTCACACTTTTACGCAAATGTAAACGTCAGTAATTTTCCAGATTGTGTAGTGCCGGCTCCCCACTAGCAGTCAATCTATGCGTCTCTCCAAAATTGGAACAAACCTTTTCATTTGAAGTTCACCGTTCTAAGAAATACAAATCTGTAGGTTTGGGATCGTTATTACTGGATGACTGCAGAAGTATGCGTAAAACTGACGTAGAGGAATGGCATTTTGAACATTTCTTCACGCCAAGACCACGCGGATGTGGAACATGCACATTCGAGTGGTAATTACGATTAAATTGTGCTTCCTTTCCCTTCCTCGGATGAGACTCTCACCAAGCACCTCTTGAAATTTCAAGTTCTCAGTAGATAACATGTAATCAAGGTAACATTGCTGCCAAGTGTTTAAAACAGCTCGGCTGGATTCTGAAATAACTAGGAGAGGGTGAGTTATTTGGGACTGACGGTAACCCCATCTGGTAATTAATAAGCTAATATTCCCGGGTTCAACAGATCGTGAAGGAGACACAAAGTTTATAAATTCAAGCCTGTATCCAAGATACTTCCTAAAGGTAATTTGGGACCTCTATTATTGAAGCAGCTATTGTGTCAGAAGTAGAGCTGACATAAATCCTTAGAATCAAACTATATAGTGAAATGCAGAAATTCCCCTGAAGTTTACAACAATTTTGACATGTTACAGATTACTGCTAAACTGTTATCCTGTAATTTAAAACCAATTATGCCCAGGAATAAATAAACGCCCCTGCGTCAGCATCTATATAATCTGCAGGCAATACATGAGGATGAAAGAGAGCGGGAAGAGGAACGAGCTGAAGACGACATTGACGATGACATTGATAATGACGATTATGAAAAGAAAACTAGTTGGCGTATTCTGTTCAGAAACTTAATCCACGAATGGCTCATCTCTGCTCATGGAGACTTTCAAAGGCGAGCTTAAAATGCAGCGGATCAAGATTAGAATCTCGACTGTATCAAGCTTCCAAGTTTTCTCCAAATATCTTAGGAAGATTATTTAACTAAGAGGTATGGGTTCAACAAGCTGTCGGCGACTTGATAACAGCCTGTGCATAGAAAAAATACATTCAGAACCTCGAGTTTATGTCTGCATCAAACTAATTGCTACTATAGTATACTTGAACTAAAAGAAAGAAGAGAAACTATCACTATCATGCTGAACAATTTGATCTGAAGTACACGAAATGTAAAAGTTGTTGAGAGGTAAAGTTGTTTGTGAAGTTGATGTTTTAACACAAATGCAATAGAAATCATTTCAGATACGACGCATTGATGAAACAGGTGAAAAGCACAAGAGAAATATAACCGAAGTTTGGAAACTGTAGAGTAGATCGGGGGAACATGCCCAACTTAAGGTTTGGAGGATCAAGGGATAGGTTAAACTTTAGAGTTTAAGTTCGGCATTAAACTAGTGTTCATTGAGAAGGGCCTTCTGTATAAAGCCTTATTTGTGTTGGCCTACCATTAATAATAAGTGTTTTGAATGTTGTTGTGAACAGTGCAGTATAGGCATCTCACCCCGAAATGGCAATTATTTTACAAGGAGGCTAAGTACCATTTTTGTACATTTATGCTACAGTTCAACTAAATATCTAATTCAATAAGTACATTTAATTTGGTTGTAAAGAATAAACCATAAAATAAGCATACAATTAAAAATAAAATGTTTCCTTCGAAATGAAGTCAGATTTGCATAGCTTTTGAAACATGTTTTGTTCCTCCGTGCAGGTTTTATGCAACCTTTTGTTACACATTATACACCTTACATCGATATCTGGCATTGATATAGTAGCATCCCCTCCCGAAGTTCGGGATGAGATGAGACGAAGTGAATGACACAATATGGCAACTACAGAGACACTGCAGTTGGCAACCTAAACTGCAAAGTATCCACTATGTTCATCGTGTGTAATGAGTGTCTCTCCTAGGTATTCAAAAACACAGGTGCACTTAAAAATAACTGCGTTGTTGAGTGCCAGTTTTGTTCTTACTTTGTGTTTGTTGATTTCAAAGCGAAGCAACAGTTCACACAGTCACATAAGCATTTGCCTTTACTTCACACCACAGCTAGCGAGTACTGTACAGGTTGGTGTCATGATCTGCTGCTACACAATGGAACTGTAGAATTTTAGGCATCTCCCCCTATAGACATCTTCCCCCGATCAACTCTACATCCTGATTACATTTCTGTAAACCACAACGAAAGAGATTCATGTTTACATGGTTAAATATTAGCAGCCAAGATGCTCAAACAATAACTAACCTAAAATGTACAGGAATTTAGAAAACAATTGAATAATGATACAGGCTTCAAAATATAACTTTACTGTTATTTAGAGAGACCCATTTTGTAGCACAGTATCCGGATTGGGAGGATGTGACAGCGCTGCCTAATTGTGACACTTCTATTAGTTTATCGTAGCCTGAAATATGGGCATCTCCCATCTACCAGAACATTAATAAACCGACTATGGAGCAGAAGAACGTGTTTAATGCTTGTAATGACCATGAATTAAAGGATAAGTCGTAATCGTCTCCAAAGTTAATCCACAATTACGGAGCATATTTTCACTTTAAATATATTACAAATTATACTATCCAATAAAAGTTCAAGGAAGAGAACTACACAAAAATGGTCATTTAGCAAGGAATATGAAAATAGGGCAAGTTTTTCAACACCCAGCTGCAGGGTGTGATCTCAGGGAATTTTTAAGAATGTAGAACAGCACAGTATGTCCGCATAACGTCTTCATATTTGACCCTTACGTGCAAAATTGCTTTTGTGTGAGCAGAAAGCAAATCCGCGACACTGCTCAGGTAGAGGACGAGTCTTCACGTGGCATTTGTATATGAGGTCCTATCACATTAGAATGCTGAACACCGAGCTCTCGAGCAAATAGGTCGCTGTCAGAAGCGCCTTGGATAGCTTCCTTGAATCTTTGAAGACTGTCTCTGTAATACAGGTTGCAAAAGGTTTACATTGCTGCAGTGAATCCCCATATTCTGATGTATTTAACTATTTGCGAGATTATTATTGTTTGCAATAATCAACCTTGTAGGTTCTTAACTCATTGAACTAGCACAGTAGAGTATGGTGACATTTATAGGTCTTAAACGATTTACATATTGAGACGAATACATCATATGGGTCGGTACGTGCTTATATTACCGAGCGGGGTAACCGAGGCTTTGGACTTGTTCCGGGTTCGATCACCGGTGTCCGACCAATTTGTCCAAATGCTTTTTGTAGTTTTCCTTGGTCACTAGGCCAATTCTTGGTTGGTTACTTTCCTTTACAAGACTTTCCGTCCCACCGTTTCATTTCACTATCATACAATCAAATCCTTTCAAGTTGAAAGTGCCGGCGAAGGAGTGAGTGTGGCGCTGCTGACTGGTGGAACTCACAATATGTGCTGTTGTTGGTGTTGGAGCCTATCCGAGCAGGGGAGTGGTGTCAAAATTCGTGAGGTAGGCACCTGAGATGAACACCAGCCACCGACATGAAGAAGCTTAAGGACAAATTAGAAACCCCCGCTGGGCACACCTATCTTCTCCCTCCTTACCTTGCTCCCTCCATGTCAGGGTCTGACATAGAAGAACCTAATTACAGGTTCAGTGTGGAATCCCCTCCGTTTGTACCCTACTCCATAAGGTTATATAACACTCCACACTTAGCATATTTCAGTGTGTGTTTGTCATACTAAAGTGAAACATTAATCCTATTGGATAAGAAGTGAAAAACAAAAACAAAGCTGAAAAAGGCATCCACAACCATGCATTCTATTATTCATAAAAAAACGTCATGCCCGCTCCTATAGTTTGTGTAACGGAGGAAGACATCTCGAATACTGCGACCTACATAGATATATTGTGTCCACCACCCCCGGGAGGAAGGGATAAAATGAAGGAACCACAGGAGGCTACAGGCCGCAAGTAGGCAGACCTCAGTGTCGCGCGGAAGGCCCAAGGACACTGCTTGAGCTGCCTAGACGGAGCAGGAACCCATTCTACAGGCTGCATTTTTTCCTACGACCGTACATCCTAGCCGTCTGTCTGGAACCTCCATACGACAAGAATCGTACATTTCATTGGACAATGAAAAGGAAAAGGAATTAAAGAGGAAGGATAAAAGGAACTGTGGTAAACGAGCAACCCCCCCCCCCCCGTATTCACCTACCTAAGAGGGTACACTACGAAAAACCCAAAAATGCGAACCTCACACGTTATCGCAGAGTCATTTATCTTGGTATACTTGTTCTTAAGGTACTAACCATCCCCCTTTCACCCTCCCCCTTCGTTCTGAATAATTATCTAGTGTATAAATCTACAAATCACTTCCAACATCCGCATTCCTGCCAGCAAGGTCAGCTAGCTCGCAACTGTCTATTTGTGCTCAAAGTAACCTGACAGATGATTAATTCTGCTCAGGTGATCTTTCTTAGTACAATAAGCCACAACATGAACCAAAGCTTCCTCCTCTCTACACCAAGGCCGAATTCTTATGCACTAAATTAGTAATCAGCTTTGTTGACTGTTGTACCCATCTAACACTTTTTCTGTGTTGTTTGGAAAGACGATTGATTATGGATGGTCAAATTAGCTGTGACCTTAAACAGGTGATAGTTCGCTAGAAAGTCCCATATAAAGCACATCGAACTACCTAAACCAAGATTGATATCCTGGCCCCCCAGATTACCACGCGGACACCCTACTAGAGTTGCACTCTACCAAAACTACCGAACCGTAGTTTTGATACAGTACATACATAGCGTAGTAAATGGTATAATTGCTGGTAGTATTGGTTGCATTGATATGGAAAGAAGCTTAATACAAAATACAACGAATTAAGAAAAGGAATGAGAATTTCACACAATGATTAACAAAACCTGTGATCATGAGTTTGGCCACGGTGCCCAAAACAAAAATAGCACTTTTCGGTTCAAAAAACGCTATTCGTGATCACTATTAGTGTCTTCGATCTGTAGTGTACTATACTTAGACCCTGAGAGTGAATGGTAAGGTGAAAGGGATGCCAGTCATACAGGAAGAAGGACGCATGTTATTCTGTCCAGCATAGAGGAACGAGTTAAAGACCTTAGATCCCTAAAGCCATTAAAAGTACGTCGCACTGGAAACACCTCAAACAGATAATCAGGCGAACCTGATTCGAAGTCACTTGTGTTTACATTGGACATCAACCACTTCAGATTATTGCTCTTGTAGAGAATTCAATTCCCAGTTTGCTCTATTGCTAAACCGCGTGGGCATAATAACCAATTGATAATTAATTACGAATTTAATAAAACCGTATAATAGCCAGCTATTGCACT
>JAUKNM010000112.1:2500-42500 GCA_030765045.1 Tenodera sinensis
ATGTAATGTAATGTAATGTAATGTAATGTAATGTAATGTAATGTAATGTAATGTAATGTAATGTAATGTAATGTAATGTAATGTAATGTAATGTAATGTAATGTAATGTAATGTAATGTAATGTAATGTAATGTAATGTAATGTAATGTAATGTAATGTAATGTAATGTAATGTAATGTAATGTAATGTAATGTAATGTAATGTAATGTAATGTAATGTAATGTAATGTAATGTAATGTAATGTAATGTAATGTAATGTAATGTAATGTAATGTAATGTAATGTAATGTAATGTAATGTAATGTAATGTAATGTAATGTAATGTAATGTAATGTAATGTAATGTAATGTAATGTAATGTAATGTAATGTAATGTAATGTAATGTAATGTAATGTAATGTAATGTAATGTAATGTAATGTAATGTAATGTAATGTAATGTAATGTAATGTAATGTAATGTAATGTAATGTAATGTAAGTAATGTAATGTAATGTAATGTAATGTAATGTAATGTAATGTAATGTAATGTAATGTAATGTAATGTAATGTAATGTAATGTAATGTAATGTAATGTAATGTAATGTAATGTAATGTAATGTAATGTAATGTAATGTAATGTAATGTAATGTAATGTAAATGTAATGTAATGTATGTAATGTAATGTAATGTAATGTAATGTAATGTAATGTAATGTAATGTAATGTAATGTAATGTAATGTAATGTAATGTAATGTAATGTAATGTAATGTAATGTAATGTAATGTAATGTAATGTAATGTAATGTAATGTAATGTAATGTAATGTAATGTAATGTAATGTAATGTAATGTAATGTAATGTAATGTAATGTAATGTAATGTAATGTAATGTAATGTAATGTAATGTAATGTAATGTAATGTAATGTAATGTAATGTAATGTAATGTAATGTAATGTAATGTAATGTAATGTAATGTAATGTAATGTAATGTAATGTAATGTAATGTAATGTAATGTAATGTAATGTAATGTAATGTAATGTAATGTAATGTAATGTAATGTAATGTAATGTAATGTAATGTAATGTAATGTAATATATAATATAATATAATTATAATATAATATAATATAATATATATAATATAATATAATATAATATAATATAATATAATATAATATAATATAACATAACATACCATACATAACATACCATAACATCACATAACATAACATAACATACCATAACATAACATCAACATAACATAACATAACATACTATAATATAATATAATATAATATAATATAATATAATATAATATAATATAATATAATATAATATAATATAATAAATAATATAATATAATATAATATAATATAATAATATAATATAATGTAATATAATGTAAATATAATGTAATCTAAGTAATCTAATAATGTAATGTAATATAATGTAATATAATGTACTACTAAGTAATCATAAATGTAATATAATGTAATATAATGTAATTATAATGTAATGTAATAATAATGTAATATAATGTAATATAATGTAATATAATATAATGTAATGTAATATAATGTAATACCTACCAGTACCATAACCATACCACACCATACCACACCATACAATGTAATGTAATATAATGTAATATAATATAATATAATATAATATAATATAATATAATATAATATAAATATAATATAATATAATATAATATAATATAATATAATATAATATAATATAATATAATATAATATAATATAATATAATATAATATAATATAATATAATATAATATAATATAATATAATATAATATAATATAATATAATATAATATAATATAATATAATATAATATAATATAATATAATATAATATAATATAATATAATATAATATAATATAATAATATAAAATATAATATAATATAATATAATATAATATAATATAATATAATAATATAATATAATATAATATAATATAATATAATATAATATAATAGAATATAATAGAATATAATAGAATATAATAGAATATATAATAGAATATAATAGAATATAATAGAATATAATAGAATATAATAGAATATAATAGAATAGAATAGAATAGAATAGAATAGAATAGAATAGAATAGAATAGAATAGAATAGAATAGAATAGAATAGAATAGAATAGAATAGAATAGAATAGAATAGAATAGAATAGAATAGAATAGAATAGAATAGAATAGAATAGAATAGAATAGAATAGAATAGAATAGAATAGAATAGAATAGAATAGAATAGAATAGAATAGAATAGAATAGAATACAATACAATACAATACAATCAATCACAATACCAATACAATCACACTCCACTCCCACCCCCATCCCCACCCCACCCCACCCACAATACAATACCAATACAATACAATACAATCCACCTACAATACAATACACCTACACTACAATACAATACCAATACAACCATACCATACAATACCAATCCAACCAATACAATACAATACAATACAATACCACCCCACCCCACCCCACCCCTACCACACACCCCTACCCCACCCATACAAACTATACATACTAATATACAATACACTACAATACTATAATATAATATAATATAATATAATATAATATAATATAATATAAAATAATATAATATAATATAATATAATATAATATAATATAATATAATATAATATAATATAATATAATATAATATAATATAATATAATATAATATAATATAATATAATATAGCATAGCAGAGCACAGCACAGCACAGCACAGCACAGCACAACACAACACAAAGTAACGTAACGTAACATAACGTAACATAACCTAACATAACATACAATAACATAGCACGGCACGGCACGGCGCGGCACGGCACGGCACAGCACGGCACGCACGGCACGGCACAGCACAGCACGGCACAGCACAGCATAGCATACCATAACATACCATAGCATACCATAACATACCATAGCATACCATAACATAACATAACACAACATAACGGCACGCACGGCACGGCACAGCACAGCACTGCACAGCACAGCATAGCATACCATAACATACCATAGCATACCATAGCATACCATAACATAACATAACACAACATAATGGGACGGGACGGGACGGGACGGGACGGGACGGGACGGGACGGGACGGGACGGGACGGGACGGGACGGGACGGGACGGGACGGGACGGGACGGGACGGGACGGGACGGGACGGGACGGGACGGGACGGGACGGGACGGGACGGGACGGGACGGGACGGGACGGGACGGGACGGGACGGGACGGGACGGGACGGGACGGGACGGGACGGGACGGGACGGGACGGGACGGGACGGGACGGGACGGGACGGGACGGGACGGGACGGGACGGGACGGGACGGGACGGGACGGGACGGGACGGGACGGGACGGGACGGGACGGGACGGGACGGGACGGGACGGGACGGGACGGGACGGGACGGGACGGGACGGGACGGGACGGGACGGGACGGGACGGGACGGGACGGGACGGGACGGGACGGGACGGGACGGGACGGGACGGGACGGGACGGGACGGGACGGGACGGGACGGGACGGGACGGGACGGGACGGGACGGGACGGGACGGGACGGGACGGGACGGGACGGGACGGGACGGGACGGGACGGGACGGGACGGGACGGGACGGGACGGGACGGGACGGGACGGGACGGGACGGGACGGGACGGGACGGGACGGGACGGGACGGGACGGGACGGGACGGGACCGGACGGGACGGGACCGGACGGGACGGGACCGGACGGGACGGGACCGGACGGGACGGGACCGGACGGGACGGGACGGGACGGGACGGGACGGGACGGGACGGGACGGGACCGGACGGGACGGGACGGGACGGGACGGGACGGGACGGGACAACGATTATATAGTAATTTTAACCTATTGAACATTTAGGCTATATTAATAAAGCACTGACATACTAAAACTACATGGAGTAAAATATTGAATTTTAAGTTGTTATTTAAATTGTTTTTACGGAATGGAGTGAATCTAATAAGCTTATATCCAAGACTTTCGGTTCATTGAAAAATAATTTTTAACTTATTGACTTCAATGAAATAGATATATTGTAAACACTATAGCAAAGCAGTTTGAATTTCATAATAAAACATAAATTGTGTATTTAGGCGAGTCTGACAAATTCAAATTTAAATCTACAGCTAATAAAATAGAAGATTTATTGTAAATTCTAAGTACTTAATCTTAAGATTTCTGGCTTGAAAGAAGTTTCATGTATTATAAAACCATATTGTTAAAGAAGAGAGTCAAGTTGTTCAGCAGATTCATTAGTTTCAGCATCAGATTCTGTGTCGATATTCAGAGCAGAGACCCACAGGCTCAAAACACCGAGCTTTTTACAATTGCTTCCAGATCTCGCTTTCAGTAACAATCTATATATTTCATTCTGGCATCACAGAGAGGTTGGAGAATTTATTTAATTGGTGGCTCTCTAATTGCTTTTACTCTTAGCTTCGCAAGAGTAATTTCGAATTGGGAGGAATAATCGCATCTAAACTTGGGTTCCATGATTTTCAAGATTTGGTTTTTCTCTTCAATAAAATTCGCTTCAGGTATGTAATCCTATCCACCTTCCCAAAATGTGCGAGTTATCCAGTTTTCTCCAGGTGATTTGAGTGTTCCTAGTTGTTCATAAACAACTCTATAATCAGTAGGGGTAATTATCTCTGTCCTGTTGTGCAAAGCTTCCTCTACTACTCCAAACACCGTACATTAGGTGGTAAAAATGAGTGTCCTCTCAATTTGAGGTAAACTGTGATTTCACCAATAGATATGTGTGTATGCTTTGAGTTATAAACAAAAGTAAGAGCATGTACGACGTAGAGTCCGGTGCACGGAAACTTTCCAATATGAGGAACAGCTGTTTAGGTTGTGTGACGTCATGGAAGGTCGTCACTTCGAGATATCGACTGGCCTTACCTTAGAGAGGTGTATAGCCGTCAGGTTGGTAAGCGTAACCCCTCTCGCCCCCGCTACGCCCCGCACACAGTATAAAATCCGGCTGCCCGACCAGTCGTTAGTTCACTTCAGCGCGAAGCGCGTTGCCTGCAGTCTGCGATGTTTACTTCAGCGCTGCCTCCAGTCTTCGTCAAGTAGTCGAGCTCCGTTAGGCGCTGCCATCAGTTGGCTTCGTCAGTCAAAGTATAGTCAGCTTCGACCAAGCGTAATGTATGAGCCTTACACACTAGGGTTTGGTCTTCATCAAGCCGAGGCGCTCAGCATTAGTATCTTACATACTTTCCTACATGTTCGTCTGTAATGAGCCGATAGGCTTAGCAATTTGCAATTCTACTAACATTACTCGGCAAGCTCCTCTTCATCGAGCCAAGCAGTTCACCAACAGTGACGTCAGCACGCATCGAAGTCAACAGGGTCATGCTTCTTCGTCTTGCTTGTCAAAGGGGGCAAGCAAGTGAGCAACTTTTCTCCGTAGAGAAGCAACGTCGGCATTCACCACCATTTCTTCGGGATGTATGCTAATTCAGGCATACACTGGGCATACGCGGAATTAAGCAGGAACGACGCGTTTATTCTTCATGGCTGATATGCAGGAATGTGCCACAGTCCATGTGCATGTTCATTTCAACATAATTGGATAAGGACCAAAAACACACCAGACATTTGGGTGAGACAAACAGTTCTGTATTTCATTTAGATGTATGTGTTTAGTGTTTTAGGGCTTTTATGCTAAAGCAGGGTAGGTGATCTTTGTATCACGGTTAATGTAGCCTAAACGGCAATAGTTATAATTCCGACTAACGCTATCAACTGAGTGTGGTTAAAAGGGATGACTTTTGTGTGCCAAGTTATATTGGTGAGTCAGGCCCAGTCTACCAGTGTTGCTCAGGAAGTCAAATAGTCAAAAAGGAATTATTACTTAGTGCAAAGAATAGTTTACATTCATGTCTATTTTATGTAACTTTATTTTTACTACATTTTCGTAATATATATTTCATCATTCACCATACTTTTCAATGTTCTTATGTATATTCTTGTTACTTAACACCGTCAGTGTTAAGTCCTGTATTTATTTTATGTTTTCAAAATATATTCAAGGAAAAGGCATTTGGTATTATATGTAACCACAATATACCCCACCGATCCATTCCCAACACGATTCCGCAAATAGATGTCCACTCACTCTCGCTAAGCTAAGTCAAGTGGGGTAGCAGAAAAAGCATGGGGCTAGGCTTAGCAAGTGTCAAGTCAAGTAATGGTAGCAGATAGTTAAAGAAGGAGAGAGTGGCGTGCGACAGTTGGTAGTGAATGGCACCATGCCCCTAGTTCAAACCCCTGTCAACGATAGGAAGGCATGCTATTTCGCGATAGTGGAGACTAACCAGAAGTCCAGGCAGTTTAAGATACATTGAAATATATAATTCAGAATGTGTCTCGTCGAACTTTTATTATTGTATCAGCGATTATTGAGGATAGGAACAAACGCCAGATTGCCAATCCTTTTCGAATAATGAACCTTCTCAGGTTTGTGTAGTATTTTTGGGAAGGGAATGGGGGATGTGGCAGGTTTATCTATTTTATTATATATGTATTAACTTGAACTCCACATTGCGCATATTTATTTTGAATCATGTCATTTCATTACAAAATAATTTAAAACAACTGTAACTTAAGCTCTATCTACACAAAATATACCGATCGTACAAAAGCGTGTTTTGGTCACGTACACAAACATAAGTAGAAAATACAAGACGATAATGTTCTAGTAATTAGTCCACGTGTCCAGTATCCCCGTTCCCGGCATTTCTTCCACCAGTTTGAGGCAGATCACTCCATATAGATCCCCAGACCTTGCAGGGTTATACCCCTGTTCAAGAAGCGCAATTACTCTCAACTTGTTATCCATATCGTTTGCTCACTTCAAATGGCATGCATTGTATAGAGGACAATATATTTAACAAAGCTGTTTACTGCGACCCACCTCTTGTCCTTCTCCCTGGTTCCCGAAACCGAATCCCAGAGTTATGACATCAAACCAATGAGCGATGGACACAGCGAGAAGACGGCGACAATCGTTCCACTCGGGTTAAAGTCCTCCTTACCTCTCCACATGCATTACGCACCTCGGCCACGCCCTTTGTTCATCGGCCATTGCTTGTGTTATTGGACTTTGATACAAACCAATAAGAGATTGGCACAGCCAGAACTGGTGTGGAACATTAATGAAGAAAAGGTGATGCTAAAATTAAATCAAGTAACACTAACAGCATCCGAAAATTTCCGTACACCGGACTATTCCTAATGAGACTCGCTCTTTTCTTCGAGCCTAACTCGTTCAAAAACAGTAACAGTAATTATTATTATTATTATTATTATTATTATTATTATTATTATTATTATTATTATTATTATTATTATTATTATTATTATTATTATTATTATTATTATTATTATTATTATTATTATTATTATTATTATTATTATTATTATTATTATTATTATTATTATTATTATTATTATTATTATTATTATTATTATTATTATTATTATTATTATTATTATTATTATTATTATTATTATTATTATTATTATTATTATTATTATTATTATTATTATTATTATTATTATTATTTGCTCTCTGGAGATCCTCATCATCCGGATTGGGAGGTTTCCGCATCCCGGGGCCTCCAGGAGATGTGTACGCTCGCAGATGGGGACGGCAGCCTGTTGTACTAGCCATCGCCGGGGAGTTTCAATCTATAGTTATTGCCCCATTAGGAGCACAGACATAAAAGTAGTGTAGATCGAGGTGCTATGTCCCCTCTCCGAACCTTGTCATAGTCATCTATTGCAGGTTTCATATCCTGCTTCGCGCTTTCAACAGTAGTTTTTGTGCCTAGTTTGCATTCGTGTAACGTCATCACTTCACCTTCTATGTTCCTTAGTAAAAAGCGTGTGCATTAGTTTAATCCCGGGTCGGGCAATACGAGAGTGCGTTACAAAAAGGAGCTGAATTTTAATGCAGATACGCGTATAATATATGAGCCGTGTTGTAAAGAAATGCAATGAATAGCTGGTACGATCATTACTGCCCTGACTCTCTTAAGTCAAAGTAGAGTAATGATTTTATTTATTTATTTTTTGTTTGTTCCTTAAAAGACGTATCACAAAATATGTAGGCTCATCCAAAATACATGCGCATGCTACTATTTGACGCATTCCTGCTGTGACCGCCAATGTAAGTCGAACATTCTAAACGGCTACTAATACTTTCTATTGGGTGTTATATCTTGTCATGTTCATAAAGATATTGTTTAACTATTCTTTGTGTACTTTTTTTACTTGAATCGCATTAGATATTATGCCATACCTTATTAAAGAACTTATACTACCACTTTATGTCCATCACTGATAAGAAGTTGTCGGAACAATGTTTAAAACAAATTTACATTAAAATGGTGTATTATATGTTGTTATATAAAGGAAATACTGAACATTGTTTATTTTTTACTTTTCTACATGAATCACGTTATACCGACAGCGGGTCAGTTTACCACCTTGACATTTCGTTATTCCTCAAAACGACCAATAACGGAAACTTTGAAAGAATAATGAAATTCAGTAATAGAAACTGTGATTTAAAATAATTATTATCTGCATACCTTTAATAAAAGATTAAAAGACAGAATTTAAAAATTTCCAGAAAGTGGACATTACCTACCCACCTCCGTAGGTATTGCTAGGGTTAATTTATGTTTCTTATTGCCGTCAATAGAACATTTTAAGTCTATTGGAACAATTGGTAGCTCTAATTGGGACCGGTGTTTTCTGGAAGTACACAGGCTTGTATGTCCTATGGGTACCAGTTGTCAATACGGAGAGAGTAATCAGATGAAGATGAACAAGTATTTTAGAAGTATAAAGTAGTGGTTTTGATTGATGAGTACTTGAGTGCTATGGACCTCTAAATAAATTCGCTTTACAGCCTTTGCTTCTTTCTTTCTCTACACATTTTCTTTCTATCATTATTTTTGTCGCTGAAATAGAATGAATGTAACTTAGTTTTTATTTAACCTTAGCTATGTGAAGCCGTATTCCAGCACTTAAACTGCCAACTTTGTGACCACCACTCGTAACACAATATCTGGGCAGTCATTAAAACAAATTTGTTTTAAAATGGGGTACTATATCTTATAATGTTAATAAAGGCAACATTTAACATTGTTTAACTATTTCTTTTTTACTTTCTGAATCACATTAGATATTATGGCAGAGCTTATTACAGAACTTATACTCCTACGGGGGAGGGGAGGGGAGCGGGTACTTATATGATCACCACTGGTAACAAATGGTCGGAGGAATGTTTAAAATAAATTTATTTTAAAATGGGGTATTGTACGAGCTTGTGATTATAAAGGCAATATTTAACATTTTTAATTATTTCTTTTTTACTTTTTTACATGAATCACATTATACTGACGACGACATACTTTATGGCCACCTTGACATTTCATTGTTTCTCAAAATGATCAACAATGAAAACTTTGAAAAAAATTACGCCATTAAGTAATAGAAACAGTGATTAACAATAACTATTAGCTGCAAACTTATAATGAAAAATGTAAAAGACACAGTTTAAAAAAGTTAGAGAAGGTGGGCTTAAAGTATTGGTATTGCCAGGGTTAATTTGTTTCTTATTGCCCTCAATAGACGATATTTAAGTGTGTCGAACAATTGGCAGCTTAATTAGGAAGTAGGATATGGTGATGGTTTTGATTGCTGAGTACTAAAGTCCTATGGGCTTTTAAAGAAATTTGTTTTACAGCTTATGCTTCTTTCTCTGCACATTGTCATTGTATCGTTGTTTTTGTTGCTGAAATACAGTGCATGTGACTTCAGTCTAATTTAGGAGGAGTAGAAATGCCGTATCTTGCCAACGTTAAAGTTTGACCGTTACCTCAGTAATTATTTGAGATGAGTTACCTTTACAGTTGATTGATGAAAAATATAACACCTATATACATTAGAAGAAGAGCTATTATTTCTTAATAAAGCTTTTAAAATTGTATTGAAAGATTATGACTTTTAAACTACAAAGATAACTAATCCATACATGCACATTAAAAACTTTATTTTAAAATAAAGCTTATTTAGGTGCAAATATGGGGTAAAATGTCAGCCCTTAGTGCCAATTAGTTTCTAGATAATGGGGCATTTTATAAGAAATTGCATTACTTCAGAAACTGCTTTCAAACATAAAATTAAAAAAAATACCTACCCACTACTTTTACTTCTATCCTCTATAATGTTTTCACCAGAAAGACTGCAACTCACACTTTCAAACAATGCTTTAGTAGGCAATTTTAAATTTTTTATTATTATGTTTGTCATCAGAATCATTATTTACAGTACCATAAACATGTTCATCTATTTGTAACTTCCTCTGTAAAGCATTTGATAAATGAGGTTTAGGTTCCGAAATGCTTTCATTTACTGCACCTGCTGACATAACCTCATCTCTCATAACATTTTAATATTCTTGTGGGTATATATGTTACGTGTAAACTTTATGCTCAAGAAACCACCTTTTGATTTCGTCATACTTGCAAAACGCATAATAAAACACTGAAACGTGTATGTAGCACAAGAAATGTAACCTAACTTTCCAAACACTACTTCGCAGCACTTCGAAACTCTCACATGGAGGAAATACGAATGAGATGCCTATAGCTAAAGCAAAACTATCCGATCAAAATAGAAAAAGATCTCTTACCTAACACTAATATTTACAAAGTTATTGAAGTTTTACCAAGTGAGTGTACCAAAATGTGCTACAAACTACTACGCAGGATATTATTTTCAACAATATTTTAAGTTATTTACAATTAGTATGGAAATTATACCAAAATGAGCAAGAGGTTCGAAATAGTCATGAGCAATTAAAACATGAAGACTGAAAATCCCATTTGGACTCCCCTTAAGAAAGATTGGTTAAGTGTTGAACATTACACATAATATAGAGTTAGGCGCGTGGTTTCCCCTCCTTTTACTATGTAAGAGAAGGTAGCAGATAGTAAAGCTTTACAATTGAAGCTTGATACATTTGCGGTAGTAGGTAAGTTGCCGATTTGTCCCGCCCTGTTCCTGCGCATGTGTCAGGTGAGAGTGCTAAGCGGGCAATCTTCTTGTATCCGTGGCTCTTTTTATTTGACTGCTGCGGACACTCGCAGCCATTGACATTTGGACATTTGTTTGTGTGTGACGAGCGCTGTTCCGACGTCGGAGTCACATAAGTTAGGACGCGAAGAAAGAGGGGTCGGTTGCACTCTCTTGTCTCCTCGCCTAATTTCATTTCGGGCAGAACGTTTGACTTGGCACGGCAATAATGGACATCCTAGCCTCTGGTCTTCCTCCCTGCACGTATGTATATTAGATGAGCAAGGTACTCTGCTGCATTACTTAGTATTGATCGGACGTTCAGAAGGCCGGCTGTAAGCAAGCACCCCCCCCCCTCCCTACTTTCCAGTAAGACCTCTCTCTTGGATAATCTTTTCCATTTAAGAAGCAGCTCGGAGTAGTCTTTCTCTTCTTCCACTCTTAGCCAGCCCCTCGCCATCCTACACCCACCTCGCTTCTCGAGATTCTTCCTCCCTTTCGCTCCCTTCATCAAGTTTTAACCCTTTTCCCTTCTTAGTTACCCCTCTCTCACCCCTCGCCCTTCCGAAAACGTTCGTCCTCACTCATCTCGTGCAAGGCGGGACGGGAGGCCCATGGAATTATTATACTGACATTGCTTACTGGCGAAGAAACAGGCAGGAAATGGGGGAAAAGAGGAAAGAAAATGCCAATAGTTGTTCTGAATATCACTGATTCTCATTAGGAAAATATGAAAATAGATGATGTTGTCAACAGCGAGTGGATGGGGCTTCAAACAGATACAGAAATGAAGATGTCTCACCAACCGTTTACACTGAAGGTTAACAACTGCTTTGTGTTGCTCAAACAGTCAAACATTAGAAATGCTTTATGACTTCTTTAGAACAGTATTCAACCATATAACGGACCGTACAAAGCCATACTTTTTGTTCTTTTCCGTGAACATTAATTTACATTTTTTCTCTTTAACTCCTATATGATAGCGCACTTGTCTCTGGCGTGGAGGACCCGGGTTCGATCCCCGGTACCAGCATGGGGATTTTATCCCCTCTGGGAGGTCTGGCACGGGGTGCACTCAGCTTCGTTAGGTCCCGGGGGGACCAATTGAGGAGCTACTTGATAGAAAAGTAGCGGCCCCAGGTCGTGAAGACTGCATAACTGGCCAGGAGGGATCGGGACGCTGACCACGTACCACCCTCCAGTACTGCACCCCACCAATGACGCCTGTAGTGGGCCGAGGTGGTGGACGCAGCGGCTGGGCGGTAAGGCTTGGCTCTTCATGGGCTGTAATGCCGGGGCTTAGTTAGAACTCCTATATGAAACAGTCAAATTTTAACAGTAGGTTTTCTAGCGGACTTCCTCACAATTTTTCCCTAAAATAAAATGATATGCAACAAAATGTTTCAGTATCCTACTTCAGTAGCTCCGCTTCACTTTAAAGCTTCGATTATTCCTTCCTAACATTTAAAAATACCAAGAAATAGTAGTCTGAAAGGTTTAAGCATGGTTGCACAATGTGGCACAATCCTTAATGCCGTGGTAAAGGCAGCGAGAGCTGCAAGGCAAATATATACTTGGTTTTACAGTGTAAGCTTTAACAAACTATGAAGCTCATCTTCAGATTCCTGTATGGAAAGCTTGGTGTTATGAACCAAGCGATAACGCGTGAGGTTGGCATTCGGGGATCCCGAGTTCGGTTCCCATCGGTTCGGCATCTCTTCTGACCATAGGGCTATTTTTTCTTATTTTCCTCGGGTGGGTAGGCAAATTCTTGAGTAGTTTTTCTAGCACGAATTTCATGTCCCCATCAGTTTCTGTTATCTGTTTCAGGTTTGAAGCGTTCGATAGCGTACGGTGTGTTGCGGCTGGGCGGTGGAGGTGCTCTTTGGAAGGGTTTCTCCTTAGCGTCTGTTGGGCTGCTGGCGGATCCGCCTTCCCCAGCTTCATTCCTGGCGGCTTGGGGTTAGTAAGCATGGAGACCGGAGTGGCATGCGTTCAGTCTAGAATCGTTATGGATCCCCTCCATTCTAGCACATATCGTCGCCCGGCTCTGGTCGTCCTTCGAGTCTTACCCTGATCCCTCCCTCCCGGGGTCACATTATAAGCAGAATGACTACACTGGTCTGCATACGGTGCTCTGCGTCAGTTTCGAGGGCCCCTGCTTGATATGCGGAACTCCTACTCCTCTGTGATATGCAAAAAAGGAAAAAGAATCTGATTGGTTGCACTCACATAACTTTCTCTACTCTTGTACTAACTATGCTTACAAACCCTTACTCCCTTATCTTCTTCATGTTAGTCGAGATGAACATTTGCAGAAATTACCGTATTGCTAATTTTCTTGTAGGTGCCAGGGAATATGGCAATACCGTAGGCTTTGAGCGATAGTCAAATGTCTTAAGGATGATCGCTATCTGAAGGCTTTGAAATTCCGTTCTCTTGCCATGACCAAGAGATTAAAAGGTGATAACAACCGTCCATTTGAGAAAAGTTTAAGTATTGCAAAGCACACACACAAGAAAGAATATCTCCAAAATGTTTCACCTCAAAAAAATGCATTTGGATACAACTTGTGTGTTTTAACGAGATGTGCATTTTTGTACACTAAGATCTGGTCTATCTCTTACGGTTTACCAGTCATGCAAAAGTCATCAAGGGTAAACAGGACCACATGGGATATAGTGAGAAAATTCTAAATATACGTTTCATTGCCATAAAAGTATTTCAAACATACAGCATTTTAATCAAAATCGTTACTGCCATTTTTGAGACAGTCAAAATTGTCAACACATTTTCCACGTAAAGGTTAGTTCAGGGTAGAGGAATTTTCTTCAAAATCTTTGTATTGTATCCTTGAACTGTATTAAACTTAAATACCACCTTTGGTTTTCAACCGACTTTTCGTTCTGAGTTATGCTGTCCACAGACACGCGCGCGCGCACACACACACACACACACACACACACACACACACACACACACGGGCGGCGCCGTGGCCGAGCGGTTAGCGCGCTCGCCTACCACCTAGGCGGCCCGGGTTCGATCCCAGGGACCCGCATGTGGTATTCGTGGTGGACGAAGCGGCGTCAGGGCGGGTTTTCTCCGGGTGCTCCGGTTTCCCCCGCCATCTCATTCCACCGGTGCTCCATCTTCATTCCATGTATCATCAGTATCACCACCTGCGGTGCCGTAGTAGTAAAAGCGGGCGTTAAACACTACAACAACAACACACACACACACACACAAAACTGTTTTTTGGGGGGGATTCAGTGAGCCTTAAATCATATACTTCCAATGAAATATCGACATCGAAATTTGGAGTCGAATAGAGTACTTCCTCTACTTACTATACGTAGCAGAGAAAGTAAACATTAATTGCATGTTTCAACTAAAATTTCCGAAATACGAACATTGCAACCTATTCCTGAAAGTGACAATACACAATGAAATGTTTAAAGTAGATCGGAGGTGTAACATCTGACGATCAGAGACGGTACCATTAAGTTCGCTCTCTCTCTCCCTCTCTCTCTCGCTCGCTCGCTCTCTCCCTCCCTCTCTCAACACAAACTTTTGGTAGCGAGGGTTAGCCAAACCTCTCAATTTCAGTGAAATAAACGTTTTTACGCTCTTCTAGCACTCACCAGTCACGTGAACTTGAAATGTGTTCGGCAAAGGCGGTTAAGCATAAAAGTTGTCGAAAACCTTTAAAATACATAAATTTTTTCATGTCACCTTTTATTAACAAATTAACTTCGTAACTAAAATTTTAAGGATGATTTTGATATCAATATTTGTTAATTCAGTTATTTGAAGAGTCGTAACAAGGTACATCGTTGCCCCTGTTGTGAAATTGCATTCGCCATAACCACTCCTGGTGAAATAACATGTTCTGTAGTTTATTTGTAGAAAACGAAGAGTTAATGTCCTAAGAAAATGAGGCTTTCATCTGAAAACACATACATTTTGACCTTCTGTGCCTAACTGCTAGCTTTAAGGGGAGAAAAACTATAACAAAAGTTTTTCAAGTACGCAAAAAAGCATGTAGGCGCATGTTAAGTATTCATTTATCAAACGAAAGCTGGCTAACACACGTGATTTATTGAAATAAAGCGGTAATTAAGGTCCAACAAATAAACGTTGTTTACTTTCTTTAATTATGGGAAAATAAAATTTCAAATCTTCGTTGTAAATTCAAAGCGGCGGACCCTTAGACGCACTCATTTCCTAACACGTGATGAGAGTAGACTTAGAAATATTACCTACATATTAATGATGCGAAATGAATAGAAACTATCACGTCAGTTACGATGACAGCCAACATACATATGTATATCATATGGATCTTACTATCATCAAATTTTTGTGGTTTGTAACACTTAGCTTAAGCCAAAGCTCAATGCTGGCTAAATCTGCGTTTGTGGGATTTGTGATAATTGTGAACCAAGCTTGCTAAAATTATTTTCTGTACTGTATCCGAAACTTGATGTTTTGTATTTAATAAAATGTCTGGTCCTGTCTAAAATCGATGATATCGGAAACCCTCTTTTTGTTTTTAAAAAGCAACATTCTACCTTAAAGATAAAATACTAAATTGCACACACACGTACGCATAAGCACAAACACGCACACACACACACACACACACACACACACACACACACACACACACACACACACACACACACACTGAAACTGAGTTTAATTTATGGACGCTGTTTAACTGATGTGGTTCTGAGCGTCACATTCTATTTCGGGGGTTAAAGACCACTTAATTTTGCTCAGAAGTCTCATTATCAGGCTTGAGGTTCTTTTACGTGCCGTAAATATTAGACATGGGCCATCGGATTTACTTCCCCTCCGCCTCCGAAGGATTTTTACGCCCGAAAAGATCCATCACTCTCGCCCGATCTGAACCTGTGGTCTTAGGAACCAGATGCTAGTATATTAGCCCTGGTCCACTGAGGACGACACATGCACAAACGCACGCATACACATACATACACACAACGTAATGACGACTGCCAGGGAAATTCGACACAACAGAAACTTTTGGAATTCTCAACAATTTTACACAAACCACACATATGTGATTGAGTAAGTGGCGGTGTTTAAGGGCCCGTCGACAACTAGGTCATTAGGGCCCGACTCATATGTGTAACATGAACTATAATACATGATATTATATACTACTTTGTGTGAATGCATTTGTTTAGAATTCAAATTCCAGAATGTTTTATTTTGGAAAATAGGTTGTGTGTGTGTGTGTGTGTGTGTGTGTGTGTGTGTGTGTGTGTGTGTGTGTGTGTGTGTGTGTGTGTGTGTGTGTGTGTGTGTGTGTGTGTGTTATGGGGCCCCATAAAAGGAAGTGATTTGTTCATAAAGAGAACTTTATTTTCGAAGTTTGTGGGCCACAAAGCGAGCTTTATTTGTCTTTTGTTGTTTATATTAGATGTTATTTGTTAAAAGTCGCACCTAAGTAAACAGAACCATGTTTAGCACATTTGCAAGTTATGAAAAAAGTTAAAAAAAAACGTAAATATAAGATTTTCTGGACTAAGCACAGAGCTGTCCAAAAGCTGAAATTCTTGAAAGCCACAATAAAGGTGACCATAGCTAAAAATTACTTAAGAAGAACTCATGCGCATGTACATTGTCCTTTCAATTAGATGCAGGCATTCGGCTGTTTATTTGTTTTTCCTGCATTTCTGAACATTTCTCGCTGCCGAACCAAACCTTACAAATGGGTCAAACAAACTGTGTCTAACACTAATCATCAGAACCTCCATTGCCAGCAAGGAAGTAATTTCATAGGAGCAGGACGTTAAACACTATCACTGCAAGAGTCATGTGTGATTTTAATCAGCAGAAATCACTAGCAGCTTAGGAATACCATAGTATTGAATTACAGGGCTATTCCGTTGGATGTGTACTTTCTGTTGCTAACAGAGCCTGAGGATTTTCTTTCCTTTTTTTTATTTTATATTTTTTTTTTCATTGTTTATTTATTTTTATTTTTTGTTTTTTGCTTGAATCTTTAAATTTATGTTGAGCAACAAGGAAGAAAAAGTTGATGTGTTGCATTCACATGACTTTCTCTAATCTTTCACTAATTATTCCTGCAAACTCTTTTTGCACTGTTTTCTTCATCCTAGTCCGGACAAACATTTGTAGAAATTATCTTGTTGCTAGCTTTCTTGTAGGCGCAAGGAGAATATGGAGGATGGGAATACAGCAAGGTTTGAGCGATAGTCACGTCTTTTAAAGCTGGTAGCTATACGAAGGCTTTGAAATTCCGTTCTCTTTGCACGACCAAGAGACAGGAAAGTAACGACCTTCCATTTCAGAGAAGCTTAGATATTGCAAAACTCACAAATAACAAGGAATATCTCCGAAATGGTTCATTCAAAAAAAAAATGCATTTGGATATAACTTGTATGCTTTAACGATATCTAGATTTTTGTATAGTAAGATTTGGTCTATCTCTTAGGGTTTAGCAGTTATGCAAAAGTTATCAAGAGTAAACAGAACTACATAGTCTATAGCCTGAAACTTCAAAATATACATTTCATTTGCCATAAAATATCTTAAACATATGGCATTTCAATCAAAATTGTTAGAGCCAGTTTTCGGAAAGTAATATTTTTGAACAATTTTCCATGTAAAGGGCTATTTAGGGTGCAGAAAATTCCTTCAAAATCATTGTGTCATATTTGCGATAGATATTAAACTCAAATATCAACTTTGGCTTTTAACCGACTTTTCGTTTTCGAGTTATGCTATTCACAGATAGACAGACCGAGACACACACACACACATACACACACAAACACACACATACACTCAAACACACACGCACACACACAAACGTACGCACGCGCGCACAGACATACACCTAGACTATGTTTAAAAATGCTTTTTTGTATTCAAGGACTACAAAAATGTATTTCCAGTGAAATCTCAACTTCGAATTTTCGGGTGGATTAGTAGAGAAAGTAAATACATTGCTGAGGAATTAGTTTCAAATATCATGGAAGGAAAATAAACATTTCTTTGCTACATATTTCACTCAATACGGTGCGTAAGATGCCGACTTGGTTGTACCAAATTTGCACTCCGTGCTCATGTTGAATACTCACCGTGCAAGCGCGCAATCTCAAACTGCAGTTCATTGGCTTTGTGCGAACGCTTACTGGCGAAACGAACAAAGCGATACACTATAAAACACTATAAAACCACGTCGGTACCGGGGATCGAACCAGGTCCTCCATGCCAGAGACAGGTGCACTACCACTGCGTTAAAGAGGTGGTCCAAAATCATTAGCTGTTGTGTTTAAGGGTCCGTCGACAACTAGGTCATTAGGGTAAAATCATTAGCAATAAGATAATTATGCTAATGTTTATCTTGATTAATATGATATACGGGAATAACCGTTTGTGGGAATTGTTGTACAAGAGTAGAGAAAGTGATGTGAGCGCAACACGCCAATGTTTCTGTTTTACATCAAAGGAGTCACCCTCCTTCGCGGATGTAGGGCGTTAAACACTACGAAAAAAGGTATGTACTGCTGTCAAACTCTCTCATATCAGCATTAATTACCACGTACTCGTGTATAGGACGCAAACATAGTGAACAAATGTTCCCTAGTTTTCTATAGTCAACAATAAACGATTCTGAAGCATTGAATTGAAACTTCAATCCATTTGCTTCTTCAGAATGTTCAAGACAGCATACGCCCACTCTATGTTAGCTATGGCTGTCGAAGTCAGGACTTACTTGCAGAAATCCTTCACGATCATTGATATGCACCACATGCTGATACTAGAATCTCTTTAATTCGAAAGTTCAAGTCAATTCCAATGGTGCATGTTGAATTGCATATCTTCTAGTCGCTAACAGAGTGATCGAGTATCCCAAAGTAATCCTAATTGATAAGCGTTCCAAACTTCGGGAGGCATCGCATGATGTCTCTTATCACTCTCTAGGTATTACGACACATGGACTCAAATGGATAATGTCGCAGGTTTCCCTATAAGCACTAAAATCTTCCGGTACCCATTCTTCGATGGTATTTAAGAGTATTGATGTTAGTGCCGCAACAAAGACAACGCTCATAGGCAGTCAAAATTAATTTTCATGAATGCAGTTGCAAATCTCACAGCTCGGCTGGCTATGTTGAGTTGAATGTGGAGGTTCTTTCTCCTTTTTCCCCCTTCTATAGCCCTTCCACCCGCTCCCCTCTCTATTGTAAGGTTGTCTCGTAAGTTTGTTCGTTTTGCTCGTAAGTTCCGTCTATAGCGCCTGAAAGTCCTGAACCCCCTGTACACTCAAGTTAGCATAGTTGTCTAACCACCCGTACGACTAGAGGTGAACAACCAGACTCCCTATTGGATACCTCAGTGTGTGTTTGTTACTGATGCTACATGGAACAGCATGAACCTGTGTTTACAAACTATGGAAAGCAATAAAGGAACATTTCCGACATCTTATGTTGCTTTACTATCGCAAGAGCGAAACCGCCACACAATGCCAGCAGAAAATGTGTGCTGTCCGGGGGAATGTTGCAGTAACGCATAGAGCGTGGCAAAAGTGGTTTAGTTGATTTCGAGCTGGAAATTTTTCCCTAAAACACAAAGTTTGGCAACTACTCTGCCATAGCTGTACTGCGGATGAGGGGTGTTCCCATGCCTTCTTAGTGATTGAAACGCAACGATGAACGAACTTAGGAGCAGAGACAGGAGTTATATGAAAATGAAAATATTTTTTTTCTTTGTTGCCAGAAAGTATGCTGAGTTGGTATCTGAGTGAATTACTAAATTTCTAACAATTTAAATGAGATTTTAATCTGCATGTATTGATATTTTTGTACGTTTTGTTGAAGTGCATAATATTTCAGTATTTTTCAAATTATGCTGCATAATTGCTTGTTTTAAATAGAAAATTTAAAATTTGTACTTATATCTTGTGAATTTGTTGCACATACAAATATGGATTAGTCTTGAAACTTGGCAACACTGATATAAACTTGCAACTCAAGCCCATAACGCATTTAGCTACGTCATATCGAGAAATCCCCACCTTATCTGGTTTATTTCATCATTCTAGCCGTACAAATAAAGGTGCGTGATAAGGGTTTCTCGGAATTATATTCAACTGTAGTTTATGAACTTAATATAATATTAATTTAGTTCTACTTAATTGTTTAATTGAACTTGATTCATAATAAATTGTATCTTATTAAGGGAGTGAATTTCAAAATATTCAAGTATTACTTTATAGTTTGTTTTAGAAATTCACTTCCGAAATTTGACAGTAGGTTCACAAGCCACAATAATTGCTCATTTCATCATTTGTGAGTTCAGACCTGAGGTCAGTGGAGTGTAGCTTGTATAAAGTTTTTGTTTTCAAAGAATCACACCGAAAGTAAAAGTGAGTGACAAAGGTGGTTACAGGGATATCAACGCGAGTTTGAAACAGATTTTATAACTACAGGTGGTAGAATTTTGTATTGTGGTGCGTGTGAGAAAACGGTTATTTGTGAAAAGCGTTTTCTAGTACTTCAACATTTGAATACTAATAAACACAAAAATATCACACTTAAATTCACAATGTCCCTGTTCAAAAAGTGTTAAGTGAATTCCCAGACAGCAATTTTTCACAGTTCTCCTTTGATTTGTGTGAAACATTTTTAGCGGCAGACATTAAATTGTGGAAACTCACCAATCCCACACTCAGACCTTTCATTGAGCAGCAGACTAAGTGTAAACTGCCAGACCAATCTACTCTTCGCTAACATTATGTGAAGAGGTGTTACAATCTCCCAATTAAAAATATTAGAGAACAGATTGGAGATAATTTTGAGTGGGTGTCAGTCAACGAAACGCAGGACAGTGAAGGTTGGTTTATTGCAAATTTATTGTTGGGTCTCTCCATAAAAATGAACCAACCACCCCATTTCTCCTTGTGATAGAACAACTCAATGTTAAAATACCTCTTCCATATCCAAATGTTTTATTGATTCGTTGAAAGTTCTAAGGTCTGATTGTATTCAGCACGAGCGTGTATTACTCTTTGTAACTGGTGCTGCTAGTTACATGATAAAAGCTAGCACTGCTCTGAAAGTCATTTTCAAATATGATACATTTGATTTGTCTTGTACGTGGATTACATCGGGTTGCAGAAGCAATTCGTGCAAGTTTCTCACTTGTAGATAAGATGACATCTTCTGTAAATAAAGTATTTGTTAAAGCAACATATAGAAAACAAGCTTTCAAAGCAATCGCACCGAGTGTCCCACTTCCACCAGAACCTATTATAACGCGTTGAATAACATAGCTATGTGCAGTTCTTTACTACACTGAACATTTGGAAATAGTCAGGAATGTAGTTAAAACATTTGATCCCAAAAGTTCTGAATCAGTTAAAATTACCCAAGATATATTAAGGAACCCAGAAGTACAAAGGAAACTTTCCTATACATATATCTGCACATTTCTCTCATCTTCAGTCTGCCATTAACTTGTCTGGAAACCAACAACACTAAGTTTTCCCAGTCGTTAAGTGCATTCTCAGTACCTAGAACCATGGGCAATGTAGTGAAGGAAAAACCATGTAGTATTGTATCAAAATACCCGAGATACGAACGAATGTGTGAGATTGAAGAAATGTTAACAGGGAAACGTTCCCAAAAGTCTAGTGAAAAGCCACTCAGTGTTAATCAAATATCAGCTTTTGTGTACACGCCTCTATCGTCCAGTGAGGTGGACAGAAGTCTTTCCCGCTATAAGGATATCTTAAGCAGCAACAGGAGGCGGGTAACAACAGAAAATGTAAAACATTTGGTGATTGTAAAAGTTGTGACAGAGGAGAACTAATTGCGGCTAGTCATACTGTTTTTATTTTTCCTTATATAAGGAAAATGTGTTCTGACCCTTTAATAGAAATGACAAATTTTGTCAAGTTAAATCATTCGTTTGGTCTTTGCAATATAACTTTCAGATTTCTTAAGAATTGATTTAAACCTTTCTTTTTTATTTATTTATTTTTACTTTTTTCCCTTAATAATGATGTTTGAATATCTTATATGGGCATATTTATGTGCATATTTTGAAAGTTTTCACTGCATAAATGCAGCTTATTAAAGGGACTATAAGAGCATACAATTCCTGTCCCTGCTTATGAGGCAACCTTATACTCTCCCTTCCCCATCAATCTCCTCCTCGCACCCCCTCTCCTCTCTTACTCTCCCCCTCTCTACCCCGCTGACTCCCCCTCCAGCAACCTCTGCCTCACTACATCTCCGTGTCAGTGCACGTGTAGTACAGCAGGCAGTAAAATCATTTTCTTCTGGAGTGTCGATAACAGTTATAATATAAATAAACGGTTGAATGAAAACAAACATTGTTTATTTCTTATGCTTGTTATGTAGTGAGAAATGACTGGTTTCATACGTACATGGTTAGTAACAAAACTTTCATAAATATTATCTTTATAAACTATCGTTGTTTGGTATTAAAATATCTTTAATGATAACGTGATCCTGCATTTTTTTATTTCCTGTCTTACCGGAGACCCCTTTGAGAAAATATTTGACGTATATTCTATGTTCAAAGTAACACCTCAGATACGTTATATTTGAAGTTTCTCGCCAAATCGGTTCGATCATTCCTTAGAGAGCAGGGAGCAAACACACAGACTCACCCATATGCATACAGAACTACACACACACACACGCGCGCGCACACACACACACACACACACACACACACACACATACACACACACCCAAACATACAAAATCGTAGACACGCGAACAAAAACGCACACATGCTACAAAAAACCACACGCACATCCCCAAATATACCACAAACCCACACACACGCACACAGCCAAAGATTCACACAGAAACCCAAACGCATCCTTATACATCCACTCACCTACACACACACGGACATCCAAACACACACACACACACACACACACACACACACACACACACACACACACACACACACACACACATTCACACCCATACACCACAAACACAGACCTATTCACATATACTAAAAGAGCTTTTTAGTTTTATGTTAATTTCAGTTTAGCCAAATATTAACATCGATTATTCATTCCAAATATGTAAAGCCAGACAGTGAATTGTATTCAGTGACGTCATCGTATCACATTCCGTAATACGAAGTGACTTGTAATAAACCTACTTATAATAGGGACTATAATTGTTAAAATATGAATAACTCTTCATTCGTTGTGAAACTTGTCGCTCTTTTTACACTATTATTACTACTACTATTCTTATTATTCTTATTTTTATTATTAGTAGGAATAGTGGTAGTACTAGTAAGTAGTAGCATTGTTAACCATTTTTAGCTCTAATAGTTGTTAAGAGTACAAATCCCCTTCTTGTTGTACCACCGCCGGTTAAATAGTATATCAATTAAGTATTCCTTGTACGTCATCATATACCAATCACGAACCACAAACATTAGTGTTACTTTACTGTAAAATCGAAACGTTCTTTCCAAACAGCTTTATTTGTAGACATATCTTTATGAGGCACTAACACTTTAGCATAAGTGCCACTGGATTTATACTTTGAGTAACAAAATGACTGCCTGAATGCTTAGAAGAAATAGAATGTTTCCTGTTTTCTCTACCTATTCTATAACTACGATTTTCTGATGCAATAGCCCTGATCAAAGATTATTGTGTCGTGATAGAATCCCTTTCCTTTATCCTATCATCTTTCTATCGTGCGGACATTGTAATAACTCCATTTCACATCTAAAAGGTATTCGTGTTATATTGTTTAAAAAGCCCAACTACAAACACAAAACTGCAATTGTAAAAATGTGAAGTGATTACACGTCAGTTTCCGTGACCTGTGAGATAAAGTCAGATTACATTTTATTAGCGTGCTATATGTCCATTAAGTAATGCAGCAATCACCATTTAATAGTCACATTAATTGGAATATCAATGGTTAGTAGCTTAATCTCGTTCTTTTGAAAGCTGTTTCCCCAGAAAATCCCCGCTTGTTTTGTTAAATTAAGAGAGAAGTGGTGTAGTTCAAGGTACTCGAATTTGCTATTGCAACACAAATGTTAAGGCGATAAAACAAAGCAGTTAAACCCCAATGACCTGTGTAACACCAGAGTCTCATACATATAAACTCTGTTGCAGATATGCATTATCACCAGATTTATATTCTCACCGTAGTGAAATTGACTTTACACGGCTTATGTTACCTAGTGTAAGAAGCACACACGCAGAACACACAAACATTCTAGTTATTGTTTGTGAGAGAATCTAGGGATTTCTTTGTTTCCAGTTCATTTTAATCGCAATGAACAAGCGTTATCTATAAGTATCGCATACACTCAACTATTAATAGAGCTTATGTTGTCAGTTTTGCAAAGAACAGTGAGCTTTATTTTTTAAAGTACTGCAATTATTATCCGACATAACATATTTCCAAATGTAAAAACCTTTAACTAAAACTACACTTGGGCCTCGAACCAGGTTCTCAAGAGCTGTAATTCCAACGTTTCGATTACTAGCACGCTTTCCTCTTCAGGGAAACTTCATAAACACATTGATCAACCGAGATTTCCTACACTCATATTGTGGACGGACAAGATGGTTTTTACACGAGAGGGCACGTTTAACACACATAATAGTCACATTTGGGCACAGGATATTCCTAGAGCTATTAGAGTTACAATTAGTACCAAAGCCGGTTTGTATAACATTTGGGCTGGCTTCGTGAATAGCACACTCACAGGACCCTATTTCCTACATCTATGTTTGACAAGATACATTTACCTGCAGTTCTTACAACACATTCTGACAGAATGTTTGGAAAATGTTTCCTTAGGAACATGCCAATCAATGTTGTTCCAAGGCGATGAGGCACCTGCGCATTATTCCGGTGATGAAAGAGACTTTGTAAGTGTATCCTGATCGCTGAATCGGTAGAGGAGCATCCAGCACACCGGATATAACCCCTTTGATTTTTTTTCTTTTGGCGACATTTCCGACTCTTGTGTATGAGACAGGGGTTACTAGTGAAGAGGAGTTAATGGTCAGGATCTTTGTAGCATTTGAGGCTATTAGTGATATGCTGGGTATTTTTTAAATGATATAGGTTTAGGATATTTTATGACAAACGAAATGCATATATTAAATTTTCTGGCTATATCCCACAGAGGCCTTTTTGCTGTTGGCGATTTTCGCATAACTGGTAAATCGCAAGAGATAGACCAAATCTTACTGTACAAAAAAATGTAGATCTTGCTAAAACACACAATTAATGTACAAATGAATTTTTTTGTAGAGTGAACCATTTCGCATATATTCCTTGTTATTTGTGATAGTTTCGGAAAACTTAAAACTTTCGTGAAATGGAACATCGTGGTTCATTTTTTTATATGTTAAGCGTGCAAAGAGAACGGGACCTTAAAGCTTTAAAAGACTTGACTGTCGCTTACAGTCTAGTGTATTCTAATATTTATCTTTCACCTACAAGGAAATAAGGAATAAGATAACTTGTACGATTGCTTATCTCAACTAACACGAAGAGTATAAGAGTTTATAAGAATGGTAAGTACAAGAGTAGAGAAAGTCATGTGAATGCAACACATCCGATTTTTTCTTTTGGAGCCACATCCAGAATATTGTGTTTGAAACACATCGCCTCAATATAGAGGACTTACTTCAATGACTCGATGAGGCATGTGCCTCTGTCACACGACCAGTTCTCAGAAACGTCCATTTTGATACAAGAGGACGGTTGGTACATCAATCAACTAGGTCATCATTTTGAACATCTATACTATGAATGAATGACATTGTGTCATATCGGACGGTGAATGAAACGAAATGGGTGAAATGATACTCAAATGAGCCCGAGGTCCATGGAGCTTTAAGTTACCCGACATTCGTCTTCTCAGGGTAGGGAAAACCTCGGAAAAAACCTTACCCGGATAACTTACCCTAAGCGAGATTCGAACTAGCGACCTCTTGAACGTGAGGCAGACACGCTAACCATCACGCTACCGAGGCGGGCACTATGAATGAAGTCAGCATAACAGTAGTATTTGATGATGATGATGATGATAATAATGATAATAATAATAATAATAATAATAATAATAATAATAATAATAATAATAATAATAATAATAATAATAATAATAATAATAATAATAATAATAATAATAATAATAATAATAATAATAATAATAATAATAATAATAATAATAATAATAATAATAATAATAATAATAATAATAATAATAATAACAATAACAATAACAATAACAATAACAATAACAATAACAATAACAATAACAATAACAATAATAATAATAATAATAATAATAATAATAATAATAATAATAATAATAATAATAATAATAATAATAATAATAATAATAACAACAACAACAACCCGCTTAACTTATTAAAAACTGAATAGTATGATAAGGTACAATGTAACACTATAATAAATGAAGAGCTTGTTTAACAAATTAAGCATTATATTAAATTATGTACTACAATATAATAACATATCAATCACCCAGTAACATGTAGCTACAGCATAATTCTTATTTACAATTTAAGTTTGTATGTTAATATTAACATTAGAAGAATTAGTTTATTTACACAATCATAATAGAATTATAACAAATCACACAAACTGGAACATTTTGTAAAGCTGTAATAATGTTGATACAATTTGAACTTCTTAAGTAGGTACTGTAGTATTGTTGTTTGGAATGTTGTTCCCCTTTCCCCATCTATGGAGATTATTGAATCAATTATTTGCTTATGTGTCCGATATAATTTTAATGTGTTTTAGTTTCTGATGTGCTGCTCTGTGGACATTTTGCTGCTTCACGGATACCAGCATCTGCTTTCCGTTGGCGTATAATCTCTCCATATGATGGAATCTGTGTAAAAGTTACTTGTTTTCCTTTGCTGGTATCTTCTGCGTGTTCTAATTGTACTCCTTGTGATAGAGCATCTGGGTTAGAACTCCTTGTGTGGTTAATGGTGCGATTAAGCACTTTAGCATATCTGTGAAGCAATGACGACTTTCTTTAATGGCGAACAATTCACTTCAGGAAATAGAGAAATATTTGTAGAGTTTATGCATCATTAAGTATTCCGGAAATACCGTGGGCATGGATGGTTATTTTCTATTGCACAGCTGCTAGTACATAATGTGGTCGTAAGCAGTATGTTCTCCTTTGTTTCCTTGAGAATGTGCCAGTACTTAGCATGGCTGAGTTGGGTCTTGGTGTATAAAGCCATATGCGTGCTTATGTCTAGTAAGGGTATGGAGCAATATCTTTTTTGTTTGTTTCCTTGAAGATATTTGTGAAGGGTACATTTTATATTAGCGTAAATATATTGTTATAGTTACGAAGAAGGGAAAGTGACGCTATTTTACGCGGTTGGCTTTACCTGCTTCGAGAATGATACACCTGGAGGCGCTTCTATTTCTAGGCTATCAAAAGTACTGTGCAAAAAGCACAAAGTGAACTTCTTGAACTTGTTGTTTGTACTAGGTATAGCTTGTTAAAGTTTGAGGAAGAAGCTGAATTGTAAACAATTGAACCATGAACTAGTTTGGATCTTATGACTGTCCTGCAAGTACTGAGTAAAACTTTTATATCACCTCCTCATTTCTTAGTAACCAAATGTGTTAGTATAGCTATTTGTATTTGATCTAGTTGAGGTGCGAAATCTAACTTAGTTTGCCACTAAATGTCATACAAAGTAGTTTGTTTGAGTTTACCTCTTCGATCCCTTTCGATTATGATGCTTTCCTTTTAAAATACGAGATACAGTGTGCTTTTTTTTTCGACCATTTTAATCTAGTGTGTTCGCTCCTTGTTGAAGCGGTTATAAGGTCTTTTGTAGCAGTTTATGCTGATTTTGTTGCTGTCCTTGCACAACGTACTTAAATCGTCTGCAAATAAACACGCTTTACTGTAACTAGGCATTGGATGTTACCTCATTTATTGTGATTAGGGAAAGGATGGCACTTAGGGAAGTATTACCTAGAAGTATTCAATTTTCCACATATACCTATAGCCTGACATACTTTTCGGTTCGTTTTGACTTGGATGTGTCGTATGAGAAGTTGCTTATAAAGATTAACATGTATGCAGTAATATTAATTTCTAAGAGGAAGCGTGTTGTCCTTTCCCTTCACTCTGTACCATAAGACTTTTCAATGACAACACTTACTAAAATGCAGTGTTGAAATTTATTGAAATCATCTGTTATTTCCGTCTCTAGTGCTATCACAGTGGTGCTGTAGAAGGTTGAATATCGCTGAACAAATTAATGTTTTCTAATTACCATTGTATTATCCTGTCTATAGTTTTTTCTAGAGTTTTGTCATGGTACAACTGAGAGTGCTAGGTGGATAATGATCAGGTTTGGGACAGTCACCGTCTGATTTAGGTAAAGGCGTAACACAACTCTTTCCCATCTTACAGAAAGTTCTTGATGTGTTCATACATAATTGTAAATTTACTTAGGTACCTAAGCCACTGCAAGGAGTTTGAATAAATTTTAAGCTGTCTAGTTTGGTCCATGAGGTATACAGTTAAATTTTTTAGCATTTCGTACTGTTCTGTTATTGTGTTCCTTTTATTAAACTCTTATTTATTTATTATACTTTGTTCAGAGTCTTTTGAGACAGGTTATATCTTTAGCTTCCATTGTCTCAAAAGACTCTGAACAAAGTATAACTTCACCTTATTTACATCCTTTTTAATTTGTATACACCTGTCTTTAAATTCTATGTTACCTTGACATTAGTTAGCATATGTAAATATTTTGGTAGAATAGTAACATAATATATCACATATTTTTTAGGATCATTTGCGATTTCGTTAGTAGTTTCATGCCATAACTAAGGAATATTGGATTTCTTGTTATTGTCGTTTACCACCGTTATTTGTTCCATATAGTTAACGCCAGTGGTAAACTGTTATAGGTCACACTTTGCAGGAAGGTGTAAAGAAAGTTAAAGAGAGCACTTATTGCTCTCCTATTTATAAAGTTTTCCTTCTGTCGAACAATTATTGTGGGTTTTGGGTAACTGGGAGGATATGAAATAATAGTGTTGACTCAACGTTCTTTTTAACTTTATTTTTAAGTAAAATCAATTAATGTGCTTCTGGTGCAGTCATATTTCCCTTTATTGATACGACTGTCTTATCAACATGAACTCAAAACTTCATTAGTTTTTGAGTTATAAATTGTCAAAAATGCTAAATTATAGGTGTAGTCAAAATGAAGCATAACGCAATTTGTTTAACGTGTCAACAATTCGTATAGCCATACGATAGGGAACTACACATTTGTCATATAACTTTCCTTTTCTATTCTGAGTTTATAAGGAAAGAATGTTTGCAATTTAATAACCATTTTTCTGTGTTTTGGATACATCTTTATAAAATTTTGACTAAAACAATTTATGGTATACGAAAATTATATTACACTTTTATTTATTTAGGTTTTTAGAACAAATATGAAAAGTGTCAAAGCGATTAGATGAAAATGTAATTCTGTAGTACAAATGTGAATATGCTGAAGTGCTGAAAATTGAAATTCTTGAAATTTAAGTTTTAAAACTCCAATAAATTTTTGGTAGTGTTTTATACCGTGAAGCTGGTTTAAATCCCCTAGGATCATATATTGAAGCTTCCTTCATCCTTTTCCTTTGTTCAACTACACTTTTCTTCAGTTTCAGCTTCGTCCTGAATGTTTTGGTTGATTCCTTTGCAGGAGCAGAAGAATATTGCAAGCACCTCAGATACCTTCCATGAGTGATTTTCAGAGATGCAGACGAAATTGAAGTGCCTTTCACTTCTAATGTCAACTTTAATGTAGTTGAACTCCCAAAGTTGAACTCAACAACTGCATTTGAAACAGTAACTTGAAATCTCTTAAACGAAACGAAGATCTCCTTAGGATGCTTTTTCTACACAACACTATGGAGGCTTTCATTTGCATTCTGTCTTCCCAAAAGTGCACCGTTTTAAAATCTTATCAGAGGCTAGCCTTTGATACACTGGCATGATTTTTGAGATGACATCTTGCCTTAAAAAGGTCCTCATTATTCTGGCATTATGATTTGGAACTTTTTCCACTTTGCTTTGTTATAAACGCACCACAAAGTAGCTCCAACAGAACAGAGCGCATGGATTTACTTCCTGTAGAACTACAGTTATGCAATGTAGCAAAAGTAGCCCTGTTCATATACTTTACTTGGGATTGTTTTCCATTATTGCATTTCTATAATACGTCTGCAGCCGAGTTATGATGTGTTCTGTCAGACTTACAGGGGTTTTTCCTACCAATGTAAAATTTTTCCCTTCCATTCTTCAAGAACTCCTTTCAGATCCTTACTAAGCCTTTTGGAAACACTATTTATGTATTCTTCACTTTGAAGAGGCACATCATCTCCAAAAACCATTGTCTTGCAAATGTTAACAATTTTAGCATCTCCATCAGACAGAATGGTGGTGTATCTAACTTTAGTTAAGTATGTTGGTCTATTCCACAGGATTTCAGCAGCTTTTGCTTCCATTACACTTGAGAAGCCACCATAATTCTTTTGACATGTGCCACTTATACTGTGTTCTTCTAGCCATATTTGAAACAGTTATTTATTCCGTTTCTGCTTATTGTTTGTAAAACATGGAAAACATTTGAAGAGCACATCAAGTACTATAACTAATCCAACGAAGACATCGGTGATAAATTATATTCCATATCCTGATGGTATGGAATATCCTAATGAATATCCTCGTATTATCCTGGTATCATTGTAAGACACAGTTATGTCGATTATGTTGCTGTCTCTTACGGTAGCATCTACGTCGATATGAGCCTGCCTCACTGCAACATGTGCTTTTTCAGAACCTCCTTGCTAAAATCAGCAAATTGCAATGTATGTGACATACCTGCTGTAAGCATCTGGTGAAAAGCATGACATGTACATTCCAGCATAAGTTTCTTTTTTGTCTACATGTCCTAAACAATATTTAAAAAGGAAGTAACCTTCCTTCGGTTCAATTCGAACGGAGGCCTGATACTGTCATCAACTGATGACTGTATACCCAAGGGTTGGATGAAACCTCTCCCATACTGCTCGTGCAGCTTTCACATGTTATTAATAAATTGAAGGCATAGTCAAGATTCCTGACGTGTGTACCTTTAGTGCTGGTTTTCCATACTAGGCACACTTCATATCTTTGTATAATTCTTCCCATACACTATCATGAACTACTGGATTTACAGAAGCTTCAGATGCAGCAAGATTTAAGTTTCTCTTTCTGGTACTTGTTGATGGTAAAGTTGAAGTTCTTATGTTGTTTGTAGATGCTTCGTGTTCATTGCCTTCCCCTGACGTTTCCAAACGTTCACTATGTACTGCGACTGTCATTTCACTAACCACACTTGCTTTCCAGTGCTTGTTTATTAAATGCATGGCCCTATGCTATGTCATGTTCCATCCTAATGAATTACTTACTAAAGGAAGATTTATCTACCTAAAAAGACGATGTAAACTAATCTGACGAACTTAGGCTACAAGTCTTACTTCTAAACTTCCTACTATGTAAACACTATATTTATATTCCCTAACACAATTAAATATACTTAAATAATAGTATATAAACCACCTATATGTTGATTCACCAACACAAATTTCGCAGGCACAGCGTCTATGAGGGTACGGATTGACTGTAGCGGGGTGGTGAGCGTTTTACGTGCTGGAGCGTGCAGTGTGCAAGACAAACTGATAAAGATACCTAAATGTGGCTGTCCTGGGAACCAGCATTTTGAAATAAGCGGGCAGATTGTTGACAGAGCGTTGAAAGCAGCGTGCAGCGGGAACCAGAGTGCAAAACAAAGTAGTTTGTGTTTTCAGCGTGCTGGAGAGCAGTTTGTAACTCCATTTGTCATAAAGTAGTTGACAAACCTGTTTCTTAAATTGCTTGCTATTACAGAAGAACTGTAAATGTAAACCCCGCGCGACAGCCCACGGAGGGCCAAGGCCTACCCCCCAGCCGCTGCGTCCCCCACCTCTGCCCACTACAGAGGCGTCATTGGTGAGGTGCAGTACTGGAGGGTGGGGCGTGGTCAGCGCCCCGAGCCCTCCCGGCCAGTTATGCGGTCTTCTCGACCTGCGGCCGCTACTTCTCCATCAAGTAGCTCCTCAATTGGTCCCCCGGGACCTAACGAGGCTGAGTGCACCCCGTGCCAGACCTCCCAGAGGGGATAAAATCCCCATGCTGGTACCGGGGATCGAACCCGGGTCCTCCGCGCCACAGGCAAGCGCGCTGCCAGCTGCGCTACTGAGGCGGCCACAGAAGAACTCTTATTTCGTATATTCAGAGCAGTGCTGTCTGCAATCTCGTTAGCATTTACTGTAATATAATCATTCACTATTTCCATAAAGATTACTTATAACATTGTGCAAGAGACATGTTCCACATTCGTTTCTATAGCTTTATTTAGTATACACGACCTAGCATGTAAAATTCCAAAAGCGACTTCTAAACGCTCTTCCGCATGAGGCGGGTTCTAATTTAAGTACCTTCTTTCGCCATCCAAAATCCTTTCTGGAAGTAGACGCATCAAATATGTCTTTAACCCTCTGTTAGGAGCTCTCCCTAGTAGAACACAGTCGCGAGGGGTCTAGTAGGTCCGCATCATATTTTTGTGTTTATATGCTTGTATGTATTTTTTAAATTTTATTTTTCCTTCATTCCCCTGTATAGCTTCATTTAGCTGAAATGTACATGATTTTTATTAGCATTATCCTACTAGATAGATGTAGTACGAGTACGTACGAGCACGTATTGCGAGCACAGTATACATTTCATTTCTAGCACACCACATGGAAAGATAATAAAATAAATTGCGATGTACAGGGATAGAATTTGTAATCTCAAATGTGCTGTCAATAGTAGTAGTAGTAGTAGTAGTAGTAGTAGTAGTAGTAGTAGTAGTAGTAGTAGTAGTAGTAGTAGTAGTAGTAGTAGTAGTAGTAGCAGTAGTAGTGGTAGTAGTAGTAGTAGTAGTAGTAGTGGTAGTAGTAGTAGTAGTAGTAGCAGTAGTAGTAGTAGTAGTAGTAGTAGTAGTAGTAGTAGTAGTAGTAGTAGTAGTAGTAGTAGTAGTAGTAGTAGTAGTAGTAGTAGTAGTAGCAGTAGTAGTGGTAGTAGTAGTAGTAGTAGTAGTAGTGGTAGTAGTAGCAGTAGTAGTGGTGGTAGCAGTAGTAGTAGTAGTAGTAGTAGTAGTAGTAGTAGTAGTAGTAGCAGTAGTAGTGGTAGTAGTAGTAGTAGTAGTAGTAGTAGTAGTACTACTACTACTAGTACTACTACTACTACCACTACTACTGCTACTACTACTACTACTACTACTACTACTACTAATAATAATAATAATAATAATAATAATAATAATAATAATAATAATAATAATAATAATAATAATAACAACAATAATATCTTTGACAAGCATGTGATGTTACCTATAAAATACATGTTTTTAAGACAGGTTGCTTTCATCCTCTTCTTTATGTTCAGTTTCTGATTCTAAAGATCTCGTTTTCAATTTATCTTCAGAATTGTAATAATTTGATTCATACTAGTTGTCATACACGTTTAAGTCTTTATCATCACAACGTAGATGGTGCACTTCTTGCAAATCATTGGGACTTTTTAAAAGTCATATTTCTGTTTGGGAGAAGTAGTAACATACTACTTGCTATGACAAAGCAATATTACACAACTGATGAGAAAGAAACATGTCCATAATACGTAATGAGAGTAGAATCGCAGGGTTTGGTTGATCTGTATGACACTCAACTGCTGAGTGGTCATCCTTGGAGCTAAAGGAATAAACAGGTAAGGTTCTCGCTGCAGCAAACAGTCGAGTAAGGTGTAATATTAGGTGTTCTAATCAGATGATTGCATAGGTGCGTTCATTAGAAAACTAGAACTGTTTTTGTCTCAGGCCCTTAGCGACTAACGGAGAGTGAAGAGATTTGCTTCTTCCTCTATGAAAGCATATGGAAACGACATCGCTTCTGGAAAATGAAGGTGGTAGATTTAACCTGTCTTCATTAATAAACTTCCTCAAATGAACTGTCACACCATCACTTTGCCTTCCCCCTCTAGCGTCATTTAGAATGGTGACACCACAATAGTTTTCAAGACTAGTCCTTATAGTTACAGTATGCCAATACAGAATGAGCTGGGCAAATTATTTCACAATGTTGGCAATCAATTGCACCAATAAAATTTGGAAATTGCAATAGTATATGATGATAATCATTTGTAACGTTCTTGAAGTCTTCCCTAGAAAGTGACATGAGCATATTCAATAATTATTTCCAAATTGCAATACATGTTTCATTAAATATTGCTGCAGTGATTGTCTTGAACTGCCTACTAGACGTAATGACACAAAACAAATATATTCGTAATGGTTATTTTCCTGAATCTAATGTAATTCAAGTATACCATACCACTGGCGCCATTGATGTGCATTTTATTTCGCACACAAACCTTTGAAACCTTATTTTGCTTACCTTGAAGTCAGAATAAATTTTCCGCAGAAGATATTGTTATATGAAAGCAGGTATCGTTGATCCTCAGAGCAGATTCGATTCTGTAGTATAATATAATCAAAGGTTGATACAAACAACAGTGGCATTTTACAGACTCAGATCTAAAGTTTTCTACCTACTTTAAATACTCCAAACTGTTATCTTTGTCTGCCAACAACACTTGGGCCATTTTTATATTAATAAATATATATTATATACTATATGAAATAAATCAAGTTTAAGAAACGTTCTTTCTTCTAAGATCATATCAAGTACCAGTTCTTCCGTTTTCATTGCACCCGCCTATTCCGGTTTCCTGCTAAACCATTCAATAGCATGAGCACCAATCGCCCACCAGTGGGCTCGAGCGTTGCTGCATGTCCCGCTGTACTCAGTCCCAAGCCTCAGTTCAGCCAACACAGTCTACTAGACAACAAACTACCTTCTATTCGCTTACCCATTAATTTCAAAAGCTGAAAATAAAGTGTTACTGTACCAGCTACAGTGCAATGTTGTGATTTAAAGTGCATGTGCACGAACGTGATACGAAGATAAAAAGAAGATTTTTTGAGGAGGAGGGCTTTTTGGACAAATTTCAGTTGTGTACTCCCTTAATGAAAGCAGAATAGGATATCTTGTTTAGAAGGAAATTGCCTTTAAAGTTAGTTGCTTGCGAGCATATTACCTACTTTAGGAGCCACTTTGTTTACTTCATCGTTAAAATATTAGAGTTTAGCATAATCATCTTGAATATTTCACTGAAAATTGTGTTGTCCATTACGCCTAATTATTGTAGAGAATTGGACTTTAGGCTTGGAGCTGGTAACATGCCTGAGGTTGGCTGGCTGCGTAATTTGATTACTGAAAGAAACTTCCTTTCTGTCCGGGTGAAGCGGTGCTTTCTTGGTTAGTAGAATGCAAAGCCACTTGATTGTCTCTAAGAAACCATTTAAAACGTTTGTATAGTTGCGTGCCACTGATGCCATGTCAGGTGTTCGTATTTTGTTTGCCATGAAGCTCTTTTGAGCTTTTAGTAACTCGATATTTGTTTTAGATGTTGCTTGTGTATTGTTGCCAGCTGGTCACTCCATTAAAATGTCAGTTTACTTATTGTTTATGAATGTGCTTGATTTTCGTGTTAGCCTCTTCTTACGTGTCATCTTCATTGCTTTTTAATGAATGTGAGATAGGACTTGTTTGTTCACCATCACGGTCGTATTCTATGAGTTTGCTAGACGTTGACACTGGACATTTGAGGATACTACTTTTGCAATCCATTGTCACTCTGTGCTGTTAAAGTGGAAGGAGATTTTCTTTGAGATTAGATCTTTGGATAACGTTTTACATGCTTAGCTGAGATTCCGGAAGAGCGATATCTTACTCTTTGGTCCTCTGGTGAGTTTTCGTTTAACTCGATTACCTCCTTTGTGTTTACAGTCCTGTAAGTCAAGCTTATTGCTGATTTTTTGGTGGTTGCGTTTCATTTTCTTAGGTCTGCCTTCTATGCTTATGATGAGTATAACTTTGCTCATGTGGATTTATTAACGAATTTGTAAGTTGTGGCTAGGTGTTCCTTCGTTCTACAGATAAAACATACGGGATTACCAGAAGAAAGGCAGTGTCACCATAACTGATCCGTAAACTCTCAGGAAATTTACCGGAATCGTCAGATCATATGTACATCTATGAAGGAACCTCATATGAGTGTAGATTGGAACAGAAGTTTCCAACCCTACATGGGATATTGAGGGATCTGACTTAGCGTTCTGTGTCGTTCTTCGATTACATGACTAAATATGACAGAAAACACATTGGAGAATAAGAGTCTCTTGTTTTTAGACAAAAGAGTTCCATTTTGTAGCGGTATTTCCGCCTGACAATGGGTGTCCAGAAATGGAATCTTAATCTGTCATAATTAAGGAAACATGGATAATTAATCAACACCTAACTAATTAATTATCCATGTTTTTTAAGTAATGTGTGTGTGTGTATTTTAAGTTTCATAAAGATTAATAAATAAACACAGGCACAGTTATACAGGGAAATTTGCAAGTTTCCCGTTCAACAAAGAAAGATAAGTTTTGCTGGCCGTTGGCATAGCTTTTGGCCGGGGCAATAAAACCTTAGCGTTCTGTTTTCTTACAAGGAATGTTTAACCGTCTGCCTAAAGTACCAAGCGTCACCATAAACCGTCACTAAAATTCAAAGGTTCAAAGAGGGAACCAATGAACCTAAAAGCCCAATAAAAGTAGCCAATCAGGAGAAAGAAATGTTTGTGCTGGAAAATTCGAAATCTTTCCCCACTGCTTTTGTGTTGGTGAAAAACTGCACACAGTTGGTTGCTATTAGGTATACGGTGAGGTCGTGTCGCCAAGTCGCGGAATGGACGCCACGTTACTAAGAAGTACCTTGGAACGTGCCACTAAGTAGCGACACGCCTAGTGACAGTAAGCTACACGTAAAGGAATTGTGATTCATTCGGTACAATAGGTGAGCATATTACACTAAAGGGGTGGAAGATAGGACTTGCAGAGTTTCCTGTAACCCGAAGTGCCAATAGGGAAAGTGGGTCTCCTGTTTTTCTTCCGAGGAACCCCGTGTAAAACCCATTCCCTCTCATCACCGTCCAACACACCGCTCCTCTCCTGAAGACCAACATCTCTCGTCGAGGCTGAAACCCTGAGAAATTGGCGTCTCCTCAGCTGCATCAACGAGAGGAAGGATGTCGAGCCACCAGGTGGACCAGAGTAAAGGGCGTGCAGAGAAACCGCTACAATTTCTAGAATACAATCATTGTTTACTTGAAGTGTATTTCTTCCGCTAGACTTTTATCACCTATGGAAATGCATAATCTAGAAATGCATGTTCTTGATACAAAGAGCTATTGCTACAATTAGTTAATTTGGTCATTGCTAACACGTAATATTCGATTATCATTCCTCCTTGGGCTTCAATTACATGAGGTTGTTCTTTACTAGGTCCCATCTGTGCGACTGCAGAGTAGCTAGTTGCAGACTATATCACTAGGTTTTCTTAATTGTTTTGTAACTTAACTTATTTAAGGATTTATGTGGCATTCTCGAGCTTGCAGGTGCCATTTGTGGCTAAGACGTAGTGCAAAACTAGGGTAGGTGGTACATAACATACCAGGTAGTCCATCTCATCCGGAATCGAAGTAAGTAGATAACCCTTCCTGCGTGAAAAGAGTTGCAAAACTCACCGGGGCAAATCTAGTCATAGTGACGGCAGTGGCGTGAGCGAGGTTCCTTCTGCCTCTTAGCGAACACGACAGATGAGAGGTAGATCCCAGGTTGAACTATTGTGTGTAGTCCGTGATAATAGACAAGAACAGTATAAACAACCGAAAAGGTTCTCATAGTGCTTTACACTTTACTTACAGGGACTTTACTTTCCATTGAGTGAACTCACTCCCGCATATTATCTAACATTACGGATTACAGACTGTAAAGTGCCATAACAAAATTCATGCAAACATGAGGGCACGTAATGTTTCATTGGCACTTGTTCGTTTCTTATTAATGGTAGCGTTGCATTTTTGTTATTATAAGCTGATTATATTACAATTTTCAATTAGTTTATTTATTTATATTATTATTATTATTATTATTATTATTATTATTATTATTATTATTATTATTATTATTATTATTATTATTATTATTATTATTATTATTATTATTATTATTATTATTATTATTACTATTACTATTACTATTACTATTACTATTATTATTATTAGTAGTAGCAGTAGCAGTAGCAGTAGCAGTAGCAGTAGCAGTAGCAGTAGCAGTAGCAGCAGCAGTAGCAGCAGCAGTAGCAGCAGCAGCAGCAGCAGCAGCAGCAGCAGCAGCAGCAGCAGCAGCAGCAGCAGCAGCAGCAGCAGCAGCAGCAGCAGCAGCAGCAGCAGCAGCAGCAGCAGCAGCAGCAGCAGCAGCAGCAGCAGCAGCAGCAGCAGCAGCAGCAGCAGCAGCAGCAGCAGCAGCAGCAGCAGCAGCAGCAGCAGCAGCAGCAGCAGCAGCAGCAGCAGCAGCAGCAGCAGCAGCAGCAGCAGCAGCAGCAGCAGCAGCAGCAGCAGCAGCAGCAGCAGCAGCAGCAGCAGCAGCAGCAGCAGCAGCAGCAGCAGCAGCAGCAGCAGCAGCAGCAGCAGCAGCAGCAGCAGCAGCAGCAGCAGCAGCAGCAGCAGCAGCAGCAGCAGCAGCAGCAGCAGCAGCAGCAGCAGCAGCAGCAGCAGCAGCAGCAGCAGCAGCAGCAGCAGCAGCAGCAGCAGCAGCAGCAGCAGCAGCAGCAGCAGCAGCAGCAGCAGCAGCAGCAGCAGCAGCAGCAGCAGCAGCAGCAGCAGCAGCAGCAGCAGCAGCAGCAGCAGCAGCAGCAGCAGCAGCAGCAGCAGCAGCAGCAGCAGCAGCAGCAGCAGCAGCAGCAGCAGCAGCAGCAGCAGCAGCAGCAGCAGCAGCAGCAGCAGCAGCAGCAGCAGCAGCAGCAGCAGCAGCAGCAGCAGCAGCAGTAGCAGTAGCAGTAGCAGTAGCAGTAGCAGTAGCAGTAGCAGTAGCAGTAGCAGTAGCAGTAGCAGTAGCAGTAGCAGTAGCAGTAGCAGTAGCAGTAGCAGTAGCAGTAGCAGTAGTAGTAGTAGTAGTAGTAGTAGTAGTAGTAGTAGTAGGAGTAGCAGTAGTAGTAGTAGTAGTAACAGTAGTAGCAGTAGTAGCAGTAGTAGTACAACTACCGCTACTACTACGCAGTACTACGACTAGTACTATTAATATTGTTGTTGTTATACTTGTTGACCGCCTCCGTAGCGCAGTTGGTAGCGCGTTTGCCTCTGGCACGGAGGACCCAGGTTCGATCCCCGGTACCAGCATGAGGATTTTTCCCCCGTTGGGAGCTCTGTCACGAGGAGCACTCAGCCTCGTCAGGTAACGTGGGGACCAATTGAGGAGCTACTTGATGGAGAAGTAGCGACTCCAGGTCGAGGAGTTCACATAACTGGCTGGGAGGGCTCGGGGTGCTGACCACATCCCACCCTCCAGTACTGCACCCCTCCAATGACGCCTGTAGCGGTTAGAGATGGGGTAGGACGCAGCAACTGGGCGGTACGCCTTTGCCCTTCATAGGTTGTTGCGCTGGGCCCGCTGTTATCGTTTTGGTTGTTACAGTGGGGAACAG
>JAUKNM010000112.1:47500-52500 GCA_030765045.1 Tenodera sinensis
ACCACCCCCAAGACGTTATGATGACGCAAGCACAATTCAGACTTAATCAAATACACTAGCTGCAGTTGATATTATGGGCATTGTATAATTCAGGTGTACAATACAATAGCAAAGACGTAGACCCAAATGCTGTCCATCATGTCTTATTAATTAGCGGAGGGAATTTTGTTAATAAGCAAGCAAGCGCGAGAGCTGGGCGATGTATCTCCATCTCCGTCTTTCTCTCCCGTCCGTCTTAATGCTCTCTTATCGGCCATGTGATCCCAGAAGGGAAGAAGACGACGTCCGTCCCGTCAGGAGCAGAGTCCATCTAATCCAGGAAGAGGGTGTGCCTGCTGTATTCCCACTACTTGGCGACTCACACCTTTGTCGGGATTTGTCGTCAAAAGGCAACACGGCAATATCGCTACTCATTCACCCTTTTTTCAATATCGCTTTACTAATCCACTACATAAACACAACTCGGGCTATTCATGATCACAGGAAAATTACTTAGAGCAGTTCTTATTTACTCCATACTTGACGGCCTCGTCAAGATGTATTACATTTAATTTGTACTTTATGTACGTTCGAATTCTGGTAAAACTACGTCGTTTGCGAGGTTATGCAATACTTCCAGGACTCGGACAATTGGTCATCGTGATTGTAGCAATGGTGATGTCACGGAATGCAACCGGGCATGCACATATGCAGTCCACGCTTCAAACAAGAGGGTTTCAGAAGCCGCAGTGGCGTTGTAAAAACTTCTCTAACTCACGTTTGTTTTCATATACATATGTTTAATGCATATACACAGACTGAGAGGGCTTTGACATTAATTTTTCGCTTTATTCTTCACTTTATCTAAAACTTTGCAGCTTCGCATATATTTAACATTAATTCACAAGTGCATACTGACGTCAACAGAACATGCAGGGTGTTATCTGTCAATCGCGTTCTGCTTTTAGATTTTATAAACTTCATTTTAGACAAAAGTTGCACACACACGTGTGTGTTGAGTTAAACACAGCGCTAACATGCGCAGCATGTTACACAATACAGAAATGTCACCATATCCAGTTGTCTAAATAAACCTAAACCAGCCTTAGTATGTAATTGTGATTTCAAAATTTGTTTGTCTGTAAATTCACAATCTCGATTCCTAATTATGGTTTTACTGCATGAATGTCCCCGTGAAAGGTTTTGCGAAAAGTTGAAAATAAATGTTCATAAAACCTTTTGTGTAAGAACTCTTGTTCAACTTTAGTAGCACACCTACATAAATATATAAGACGACTTTGCGTTCTCGTGGTTTTGAAACAGCCATGTCGTATGGATGCGGTTTACACCACTGCTTGTAAAACTTTGAATCCGTGTTTTTGGAGGAGGGAGGGTGAATTGGGACGTAGTGTTGCCTAGCCCTTTACTATAGTATTACGTCGGTGCAGATTTGCCGACCCCAGCAATACTTCATTCGAAAGGATATACTACACGTATTACGCAACAACTTAGTAGCTTTATGAAAGCTTCAGGAATTCCCACACTTTCTCTTCCTCCTCCTCCTCCTCCTCCTCCTCCTCCTCCTCCTCTTGCTGCTCCTCCTCCTTCTCCTCCTCCTCTTCCTCATCATCAACATCGTCGCCATCATCATCATATAGGTTTAAGCCTCTAAAGGCTTGTTCCGGTCTCAAGCTTTAAGCACTTAGTGAGTCCATTTTTTTTTTTTTTTTTTTTTTTTGGTTGGTCTTTTGCCTGTAGGCTTGTAGTCTAAATAGCAATTTTTAAATGTGGTATTCTTCCATTCTTTCCACATGTTCCTACCACCTGGTTGTATATTGATGTATCTTCTCTGTCAGTTTAAATAATATATGTTTATTTCCTTTCATACATCAGCATTCCTCCTTTTGTCTAACAAACTCTAACCTGCTATATTCGTTAAAAATCTCATTTTTCGGCCTCTATTTTTCTCTCTTCATTTTCTCTTACTGTTCGACATTCTGAGCCATATAACAACACGGGTACTGCCACTACTTTATAGAATTTTAGTTTAGTTTCTTTCCTACTTTGTTTAATTTTTTATTGTTCCACATATGTAGTTCAATGTATTAATGTTATTTATTACATCATCACTTTAATATATGAAACATTACTGCCTAAATAATTAAAATATTTTACTTGTTCTCTCATTTTTCCTTGTAGAATAATTTTAGCTCTGATTATATTGAACCCTTGGAAGGCGGAAACCTTAGTTTTGGCTGTTTCATGCACAATTGTTACTTACATAATTTAATTGGCATTGATTTTGTGTAAATTATCCTCCAAACTAAAGAGCAGAACTTGGTAATCTGAAACTAAAATTCTATCCCAAAACCTTATTCTTAATCTTAAAATGAGCTTAGATGTATTTGCCATTCTTCAACTACATTGTCTATATAATTATCCACCCGATGGGCCACTTCACCCGGCATTGGGGTAAGTAGATAACCCATCGTGCGTTAACAGAGTTACAGAACTCCTCGGAGCAGATCTAGTCAGTGGCGAGAGTGAACTTTGTTCTGCTTTAAGAGAAGCGAGCGGGAAAGGAATTGCCCAAGCTTCAACTAACGTGTGCAGCGCGTGATAATAGACCAGAACAGTCTTAGAATATTTTCCACCTCACTTACAGGACTTTATTTTCCATGGAATAAACTCATTCCTGTATATGCTGCTATTGTCTCACATTACGGATTACAGATTGTAAATTGCCGTAACAAAATCCATGCAAACATAAAGTTTCCTTGGGATCTCTTTGATTCTTATTGTTATTGTTGTATTTTATTATTTTTAGCTATTGTTATTATTTCTATTGTTATCGCCACATTGTTACCACTTTAATTATTTTATTCTCAATAGTTTATTAGTGATCATTATTATTAATATTGTTACTTCTCTTACTATTATCATAACAACAATTATTTTTTACAGTAACTAATTTTATTGGTGCTTTTATTTGCACTATTATGTGTATCGTTATTAGTATTGTTGTAGTTTAGTATTATTATTATTATTATTATTATTATTATTATTATTATTATTATTATTATTATTATTATTATTATTATTATTATTATTATTATTATTATTATTATTATTATTATTATTATTATTATTATTATTATTATTATTATTATTATTATTATTATTATTATTATTATTATTATTATTATTATTATTATTATTATTATTATTATTATTATTATTATTATTATTATTATTATTATTATTATTATTATTATTATTATTATTGTTGTTGTTGTTATTGTTATTGTTCTTCTTCTTCTTCTTCTTCTTCTTCTTATTATTATTATTATTATTATTATTACCTATTATTATTATTATTATTATTATTATTATTATTATTATTATTATTATTATTATTATTATTATTATTATTATTATTATTATTATTATTATTATTATTATTATTATTATTATTATTATTATTATTATTATTATTATTATTATTATTATTATTATTATTATTATTATTATTATTATTATTATTATTATTATTATTATTATTATTATTATTATTATTATTATTATTATTATTATTATTATCATCATTATTATTATCATCATTATCATCATTAATATCCGTATTATTTTTATTAACTTTATTATTAATAGTTATTGCTATGTTTGTAGTTGGCCGACTCCGTAGCGCAGTTGGTAGCGCACTTGCTTCTGCCACGAAGGACCCGGGTTCGATCTCCGGTACCAGCATGGGGATTTTATCCCCTTTGGAAGATCTGGCACGGGGTGCACTCAGCCCCGTTAGCCCCGGGGGGACCAATTGATGGAAAAATGCCGTGCCCAGGTCGTGAAGACTGCATAACTGACCGGGAGGAATCACCACCCTCCAGTACTGCACCCCACCAATGAGGCCTGTAGTGGACCGAGGTGGGGAACGCAGCGGCTGGGCGGTAAGGCTTGGCTCTTCATGGCTATTTGATTCTCTGACATTCTAAACACATGTCCATACCATCTCAGGCGTCTTTCTTGTACAATTTCCAAAATGTTTTTGTCAAGTTGCATAATTTCTCTTATTTTTATTACATTTGTAGCTATTATTACTGTTATTCTTATTGTTATTATTAGCATCCTCATTAGTATCCGCATTATTATTTTTATTACTTCTATAATTATTGTTAGCTATTCTTATTTTTGTAGCTATTACTATTATCAAAAACACTATTGTTAGTATCATAATCATTAGTTTTAATTTAATTAGTTTTAGTATTATTATATTAATATTAATATATTTGTTACTGTTATGGATTTGTTATTATACTATCATTTTCATCGTCATTATTATCATCATCCAAGCCTACTGTAATGGAGACTTCATTCAAAGAACAGGTGTTCAAAATGATGCCCCTGTTGATTGGTACAATGTTCCAACCGTCTCCTTGTATCCAAAATGACATTTCTGAGAACTGCGGGTGTGATAGCTGCATATACTTTAACAATTTTTTGAGAGGATTTATTTCAAATGCAGTATTCTTGAGTGACTCCAAAATAAACAATCTAATGTGGAGAGATCGGGAAATCTTGGTGGGCAAGGTATTGGGCCACCTAAGCCCATCCAGTGTCCAGGGTAAAACTAACTGATATGGACCTTCAGAGGTTCATAATAGTAAAGCGGTGCACCATCTCGTTTGAACCAGTGCACAGTATTGTACCGCTAAGGTACAGGAACCTCATCAAGAAAATCAAGAGAAGCTCACCTTGCAGGCATTCCAGATACCGTGGTCCTCTAAGTCTGTCTAGGAGAGAGACGACTACACCACCACCACCACCACCGCCACCACCACCACCGCCACCACAGCCACCGCCACCACCATTGTCACCACCACCACCATCACCACCGTCACCACCACCCTCACCGCCACCGTCACCACCACCGCCACCACCACCACAACCGCGGCCGCAGCAACCACCGCCGCCGCCACCACCGCCACCGACACCAACGCCACCAC
>JAUKNM010000112.1:57500-75000 GCA_030765045.1 Tenodera sinensis
ACTGTCCTTATAAAAAAACGTATTCCTATGTTTAAAATACATGATATAGGTGTTTCATGCTATTTTTGCTGTCATAGTAAGTTTATCGAAACTTTTGACACAAACACAGTGATTTCGGTTGACGTCATTACATAAAAGAACAAGATCGTGATGAGCAGGTAAATTTTGATCTACCGCCTTTATAGGAAACTGGTTATATTTCTCATCTGATCATTTCTAGATATGTGGTATAGCTATACGTTGCCCACTGGGCCATGGCTATTTTCCCTAATAACTGTGCTCAGTTTGAACCATCAAATCCAGCAATGCGATGTTACTGCGTGTATCCTGTGAAATGAGCTGCCCCAATCACCAAAACTAATTAATAAAAATTAAACACTATATAAAATACCCAGAGGAAACGAGAATATGTAGCTTAGACACACAACAAGCTCATTATAATTCCCATCCACTTATATAATTGTAGGATCATCTCCTCAGTGCGGTGGTAGCGCTGCTGCTTACCAAGTGGGAGACCAGGGTTCGATTCTCGGTACCGACGTGGGAGACTTGGTACCGGGTGCACTCAGCCTCGTTAGGTCCCTGAGGGGCCAAATGAGGAGCTACGTGATTGAAAAATAGCGATCCCTGGTTGCGAAGACCAAGTAACTGGGCGGGAGGGACTGTGTCGCTGACCAAGTCCCACTTCCAGTACTACACCCCACTCATAGCGCCTGTGCTAGGCAGAGGTGCGGGAAGCAGCGGTCGGGCAGTAAGCCTTGGCCCAGAAAGAGCTATTGTGCCTTAGGGTTATACAATCGTAGGACTACACATTCTACTGTAAAGAGGACGGTCCGTTTAGTTGGCCTTCATATTTAAATAAGATAGTAAGCATATGGAAGTACTATGGAAACATGTCATCAGTCATACAATATCCTTTATCACTTATTTTCATAAATAATCCTGACGATGCCCAGAAAAAGTGTGTTTCTATTTACTTTCTATTAATTGGTGGAAGTTTATAGCAGAAGAGCTTTAAATGCATGCTTTGCTATGAGCATTCAACAGCGTGCAGGAGCTTGAACTGACCCAGCAGTTTAAAACTTTAAACCTTAGCTCCAAGAACACCCTAAACTTGGTGCAGCACTCTTTTTCCATGAGCCCATGAGTAAAACAAGAGTTGCTGCTTAACATGTCAAAGATAGCGCTTAAAACGATGCAATTATAAAATAACAAAGAATATTTTTGAAATTGAATGTGATAAGTGTTATTAGACATCGTTACCCTACTTAGACGGAATTACTCCCTAACAAACGTTTTGTATTAGCTTTAAGTAACACAATTTTCAATAAGCAGAGTTTTATACATAACTTGTAGATTTCGAACAGCTTGAAAAGCAATTTATTGACAATAAAGTTGACTTGATGGGCGCAATAAACTTATGAAAATGAAGAAAAGTCCAATAATTTGGTGACCCAGCTTTACAAGTGTAGCCAGTTTCATAAAGAAACTTTATGAAACCTTTATATGTATGTTCCATCATCACGAGGTAAGGGCGCTAATGAGTCAGTAGTTGACACCCTTAAATCTGCCTCGTCATCATCATCGTCGTCATCGTCGTCACCATCATTATCATCATCGTCGTCGTCATCGTCGTCATCATCATCATCATCATCATCGCGTGGTAACAGAAAAAATCACAAACCGTCCAAAATAGTACACAAGTTAGGCATTAAAATGCGTACATGGTAACCAATCATCTATGTACATAATATTGTGTAAAATGCTCTTTGGCAATAGCTGGTAAACACTGAAGGACGTATGAGGAATGAGTGTCACCTAAGTCAGAAGAATGCTGTTTAGAGTTTGGAATTACAGGTAATTCTAATATATTCCTTGGGCCGAGTGGCTCAACTCCCTTTTTTGGGGTTTCGTGCGGAGCGATAAAGTGCACTAAAATGTTTACCTCATCGGTGCAAAGGAAAGCTCCTTCTGCTCCAAAATAGCGATATTCCATATGTGACATACTTGTTTCTCATCTACATGATTTTGGAATGATTTCGAGAACTGCGGCTGCAAAATCCAGCTGTTTTGGTAGGGGTATATGGTCCTGTTATTCGTATCATAGGAATTTGAGAAGGGATCCTGTAGGTACAATAACATACATTCTGTTCTTCAGTGAACGGCCAACATTTACTGGGGTGCAATTCATGCAATAATAAAATGTTATCCACAACACTTAATAGGAACTATACATATAAAACTTACAAAACCTCCCTAAAATGGTAATAAACACAGGAAAGACAAGAACAGAAGAATTTAAATAAAACAAGGCGTTAGACACGGGTGTAATATTTCCCCTATTCTTTTTAATGTTTATATGAATGACATCTTCCAAAATTGGAGAAGTATTACTTTTAAACGAATTAAACTAAACAGGACTAAAAGTATTAACATTTTACTTTACGCCGATGATGTTATATTACAGACAAAGGAAATTGTCTTACAACATTCTCTCCATTATCTGAATGAAAGATGCAAAGAGTATAATTTTAGAATTCTAAAGAGAAAACTAAAGTGATGGCGTCTTAGGTAAACAACCAGTAAGATCGAAAATAGTTCTAGATAATAAAGCCATAGAACAAGCATCATACTTTACATATCTAGGTGGCGAATTCACTCTAGGTCAAGAAACACAATGAGATACTTAGACAAAATTGGCCAAATTTCAACATATATGCAGTACAATTCACAGAGCATTAAAACCAAAAACAAGGAAGGAAATAAGATTCGAATTCCGTAAAACATTGGCTGTTCCCCTACTTTTATATGGCAGTGAAACTTAATAATAGCTAAATAAGAAAATAAAAAATACGATTCAGAGTGCAGAAGTGACCTTTCTAAGAAGAAACAAATGCTGCACATGATTAGATGAAGTGGAAATGAACATATCAGAAATGAACTCCAGATATTTTGTACACGCGATAAAATTCAACAGTACAGAAATGACTGGAAACACCATCTATCCAGAATGGATCAAACAAAGCTTCCTAAATTGGTATACCAGTACAGGCCATCAGGATTTAGAGGCATAGAAGGACCCAAGGAAAGATAGAAAGACATGCCTTGAATCGGAACAGACAATTTGCCTAAACCGTGGGCGTAAAAATCCTTAGCATGGCTTTCTTAGGAAGGGAGGCAAAGCCGGTGGACCTGTTTCGTAAATTTACAGCAGGTAAAGAACCTCAAGCTTGGTAAAGAGCCCTCTGAGCAAAATTGACCAAACTTTCACACCTGCATAAAATGTAACCCTAAGAACCATAATAGAGCTCCTTAAATAAGAGCCAAATTTTATGGTAAACTCTCCACAACACATAGGACACATAATTTGCTTAAGCCTTCTTTTCCCATTGTGGAGAAAACCTCAGATCCATTCTATGATGATTTTACTGTATTGTAATGTTAATAATAGATCACTTGTCATGTTTTACTATAAAAATTCAAACGAAGCGAAAGTATTTATTAGTTAATGCTCCATACGTGAGAAGACGTACATATTTATCCACATGATACTTGCAGTGTGATTGTTCATCAGAACCGTGTTTATGATTACCTTCAGCTCAAAGGGCTCTAAGGCAACGTATAATTGCCGCGCCATTGCCGAGTGGTTAGACCGTTCGCTTCTCACCAAAGCGGCCCGAGTTCGACTCCAGGCAACCGCATGTGGGATTCGTTGTGTACGAAGTGGCGCTTGTGCGGGTTTGCTTCGGGTTCTCCGGTTTCCTCCACCATCTCATTCCACCGGTGCTCCATCTCCAGTCCATGTATCGTGTCACCGCCTGTGGTGCCGTAGTAGTAAACGCGGGCGTTAAACACTACAAAAAACTACAACATATAATTTGTCTTTATACAAGAACAAAGGTACTTAGTTCAGTTTTCAAATACATCCTGGTTCGTAACTGATCTACAGTTTTCTTTAAAAGCTCCTTCAAAACAAATTTAAGGGTTGATTTCATTAGTGCCCTTAAGCGTCTTCTGGGTGACAAGTGGTATAGGACATTTAATTAGGCTAGTAACGTATAACATTTTCATTGACATGCAGTAGTAAATACACTATCGCTTTTCTACTAAGAAAATATGCTCATTTTCTACTAAACTAAAATGCTCATTTTCTGCACGTCGGCAAGAAGTGCACTCGCAAATCCCTTGTCGATTGTTAACGTATGACATAGAGTGCTATCTATACACATCTCCAATCAAACATAGGACCATGTTTCACAGCACATAATCCGTCTGACCCAAACACGCAAGCTTGCGTTGTTACGGTTGAGTGTCTCGTTGAAACCACAACCCCTAAACCGCTTTATGGAATCCAGACCACCTGAAAACAACAGCTGCAGTGCACAACTTTGAATGCATGAAATACCTAAACTAACGTACTCGTGGTTTATTCTTCATATATTATGGCTATGGAATGCGTCTCTGAGATGTTATATATTGAACAAAAATGTCCAATGGTATCTGAATTCCTCCTTCGTGCTGTCTGAGTTTTGATTAACCACACTGCACCTAAGTTCGTCTTCAGCAAGTACAACTTTGTGAGATTTCTCTGCCTTCATCATTACCTCTGAAGCATTTGCTTTCCTTGACTTCTGGAACAAAATTAACTAAATTTTATTCCGTCAACTATCTACTGACTACCTGAAAACTATAGTAAGTTTCCCATTATTCTATGTCTACGGTGTCACTCCAATCAGACAGTGCATTACCGAACTGAGAGAATATTTGCTCTTTTTTGAGAAAGGACTTAATTTGACCCTTCTCCTTCCTTATCAGGGTTTAGCCTACGCAGGCGGTTCCGACGAAGTCATTTGTGGAGTCCATCTTTGAGGTCTGCCAACATTTCATGTTCCTCTCGGGTGCTTTCATTGTTCGTTCTCATTAGGTGTTCCGTCCAATCTAATCTTACAAATACTTAATTGCTCCCTTATTGTCAAATTTATTAACTCGCAATTGTACATCCTTCAACATTATGTGTCACGAAAAAAAAGCATTTCAAATGTTTTTATTTTTCTTTCAGATTTTAGAATGTTTTTTTTTTTCATTTTGTGCTTTGATTAACAAAATATTAATTATACTCATTAATGCTGACACTGCAGCAGTAGTAAGTAAAACTATTTGGATTATTAGCACTGCTGCACCCAAGTTTTATATTGTAGCCCAAAATGGATTCTAAAATTTCTTTAGATACTGCTGTAGAGCAATTGCGCCAAGCGTCATGAAAAAGGAAAGAAAACTATACTGCATGAGTTATTTGTCATATCCAAAAATGGTGCTCTGAGAAAACTTAAATTTTACATTGAAAACATTAATACAAGCTAAAGTACTTGATGTAAAGGGTTAAAAATGTCCAGCCCTTAAAAAGGTTTGGAACATCATAAAACGCATTTAAATTTAAATTATTTAGACTTTGTATAATCTTTAACCTCACTCCTGACGGCTGTGGTAGGCAGAGGTGGATGACGCAGTGGCCGGGCTCTAGGCCTTGGTCCGGAAAGAGCTGTTGTGCCGCGGGGTAGTTTTAGTATAATCTTTAAATTAAAAGCAAAGCTACGGCATAAAGGGTATACACGGAGGGGACACCTCGCACAACTTGACTTATGCAATTCCATTGTGCACTAACATCCCCAGTACGAACACGAGCCACAGAGACGTGCGGAAGTCCCTAACAAGTGCTGAGATCTCTTCATCCCGGCGCCAGCCCCGCCGAGCAGCCACCACACTACGGGTCAAGAATCACTCAGGAGGACAGGGGCCGCTCAAATGCCACCTAGCGCCGAGAACAGCAGTTACCATGCGCAGGCATTCGCGCCGTCTGCTCAGCACCGCCAACATTTCTCGCCTGAAACATGATAAAGAAATGGAATGAAGGGAAGTGATAGAGGAAACAGTGGTATGCATTCGCCTATGTGACTAGGGGAAACCACGGAAAACCCCAAATAAGAGTGCGCGGTCACCGGGGATTGAATACGGGACCTTCCGAATGAGAGTTGCACATGTTGCTACGGCACCACCTCGCTCATTAAGTTATGGTATAAATAAATTAACTGTTTAACACAAACGATAAAGGCTGAATATCTCGGTTAAGTACCAAGTCTGACATTTAACATCTGCACTTTTCGCACAATGTTATTGAATATAATTATAGCGGTATACCCTACATAGTTAACATTCAGAGTTTGTGTCACATTATTTGGAAACAAACACTGTTTACCATTATTTGGAAACAAACACTGTTTACCTCTTGGAGTAGAGCATAATGGCACATCTTTATCATGTTGTCTTTATTCACTCCTTAACTGTAGGAATAAGACATCCCCGGGTTTTCCCTTATCCTTAAATTACAATTCTCGGATATTTCTCAGTTCTTTATACCAGAGTCCATCTGTCTCTGGTAAATCGTCCATCTTTTCAACCTTTCTGTATATATGGAATATTACAGAGCCATTTGAGCTATGGTCACTATATGCCCCCTGAATAGGCTTGTATTCCTATTTCACATCAACATTGTTTCAAAAATACTGCCATTTCACGTCATCAGCGTTTACTCATTCCTGGTTTTCCTCTTTAGTGGATATCTGTTTATTTAGAATGAAATGTATCCTGAGCCAGTTATTAAAGCTATGGTAAGGTGGAACAAGTAGGTAAAAGTAGTTTACAAATATGCTAGTTACTTTTTGCATAGAAAGTGAATTTCAATTTTAACATTCCAAAATCACCATAGTTTTTCGCCTATGCTTAAATATCTCTTATTGACTAGGTGCATACAAAAGTTGAAAGGTTTCCTATTTCATTTCTTTCTTCTTGCATATAACATATTTTTTAACTATGGACATTTCTTAAACACTGCTATGACAAAACATATGAAACAATAGTCTTAAAGTATGCTATACCTGTATAGTTCCGAAGTTTAAGGAAAAGGTTATACATTCCTTGGTAGCTACTTATTCTAAAAACATATCTTGGGAAGTAAATTAATAAGTCGAAGTAATATAGCTCTGACATTGTTTTTTCTGAAATGAGAAAAGGTACTCTTGAAATGTCAAGATGTTGACTTTAAATACAAATTGATGTGCTGCTGCATTTTCGAAATACGTTCATTCATTCATTCATTCATTCAATCATTCATTCATTCATTCATTCATTCATTCATTCATTCATTCACTCATTCATTCACTCATTCACTCACTCATTCTTTTTTCATTCATTCTTTTTTCATTCATTCATTCCTTCATTCATTAATTCATTCATTTATTCACTCATTCATTCGTTCATTCATTATTTTTTCATTCATTCATTTATTTACTTTTTATTTGTTCAGTCATTATTTTTATGGCTTAGTAATATAAATAAAAATACCCGACCGACGGATTCTTCGCAAATAACCTCGAATACTCCTTGTGCTGCGGCTCTGATGGTTAACACGTGTTCAAAAACAGTGGCACCAGCCAGCCTGACCTTGAGCGTCTTTTTATATGCGCCGTGCCCCGTATGTTCTGCCTGGTAGCTTGACCTCACCGTCCTTTGTTTTGCGCCGCTGCCGGCGTCACACTATTATACGCATTAACTGTAATATTTGCAATATGTCTCGCGTGTGCCAGAAATTATTTAAATTCAAACAATGTCACAAAATAATTCAAGGATAACTATAATTTATGCGCATTAACTGTAATATTGGCACAATGCCTCATTTTGTCCCTCGCTGTTTGTATTTGTACATTAGCTGCAAGTGAGCTCGATGTCCAACCCCCATGTCCCTTCAGGGCTTATATATCAGCTCCAGCAATGAAGCAATGACGTGCGAAAGTTGTTGCATTTGATCTGACGAGAAAAGCAGTAGTGCATACATCTCGGAATTTATTCCAAACGTGTTTTTAGCAACAGGTTGAGATGTCCACGCATTTATCATTTCTGTGGCTTACAAAAAACCTGTCATGTGTTACGCTAGATGGGAAAATGTGAAAACATTTCCTTTAAACTTCTCCAAACAGCATTTCCTTTATAGACAGTGAATCCTCTCCAGCTTTTAATTCATGTGTTTGATATGGTATTATTCTTTCAATAGCTACATTCCCAGCTACTAAAGTATCAGATACAAATATTTCCTCTGTAATAGTCATATTCAGACCAAGTTATTTACAACATTATTGTTCAAATTGAACTTTTCAATCTGTGCAGATTTTTCAGAATATTTTAAGTATATTGTTATAGAGAAAGCATAATTCTATCACTGCTATTACAATTTAGTGTTTATTAAAACAGTACAGTCATCTTTCCAGAGAAGATATGTCAGAATTTTGAACCATAATAGTTACTTTCGTTAAACATTTATTGTTGTCAAAATGAAAAAAGTTCATCATACTTATTGTAACTTCATAGCTAGATTGCTACCTCGACCCATTACTCTTGTGACAATATTTCAATGCCATGATGCGATACCAGACTTATATCGTGTGTACCTACCTAGGTTTTATCTATACATCATACACTACAGACTAGCTATGGGTAGGCATCTTACTCAGGGGGCTTGCCCTGAAAACAAAGCTGGTCCTTCTAACGTGAAATTCCCATAAAAGCATCAAAGAAACGACAGAAATATAAACATTTTTAAATGAAATCCATAAATGCCATCTTGCTTGCAGATTAAGTTGGCTTCAAATTAGCGGTTTGTGTACCTTTTGTAATAGTGTATCTCCTCACGTAGGATAAATTTATTTGAAATAGAATACCCCTATTAGTAGAGCTTTTTATCGATTATGTAAAGCTTTCAATACTGCAAATAGAAATACATTATGCAATGTAGTACTAATAGCTGGAAGCATATGTTCGTAACCCATATTTAATATAAACATTCAAATACTTAGGAGTAAAAGTTATATAAAGATGAAATTATTTGTAAGATAAGAATGTATTTATCCCTCACTGTTATAATTTGTATTTTCATCATATTGCTGAATGACGAATATTTAAAAAAAGAGCTATTCTAAACAAATGATTATATGAGGATGAAATATCATGGTTGCCATAACAGAGCTCAATATACGATTTTAACCAGGCACTTGACGAGTATATGCAGAACAAACAACTATTGTATTTAAATAAAATGAATCCTAAAGCAAGAAAATTATCTGATATTTAACGTTGAACTTACTCTCTGCCCAAAAAGAAAAATTCGCAGTGGATACTGAATCGAAGGTTCACGGAAAGTTGATGTAGTTCACCAAATCCCAGGCTATGTACATAATTGCGGCTGCCATAACACAAAACAAATTTTAATGAAAATTCAGAAAACTGGAATAGTGAAGATCATTAATTAAATGTATATTCCAAAAATTTGCAAAAGGGCTTCTCCAAAGACAGTATACAAACTAGGCCTTCATAGTTACAAATAAAGTCTATTGATTAAGGTTTTAGGACGCTGACTCTTCAATGTTGTTTCCTAGTGAATTTGGGCTTCTAGGAAACAGGAAAAGAATATGGATGAGACAAAACACTAATATGTATTACGTAGTATAGCAGTTAGCATGGCGCGTAAGGAAGGCATCACGTCAAGTACAGTATGACTTGTACAAGGAGAACTCAGGCGTTTGTTCGTTCGTTTGTTCTCAATCCATACTTGCAACTGTTACTTTCACACGCCCCATCAAAACTTTTAATGCATAGGGGAGCGTTTGAATAAAAATAGCTGATAAGGAAACAGCTATTGAAGTTTAGACTCAAATTAGTGAGTAGAAAGCTCGCAATGTCGCCAGTATTTTGAAAGATGAACAGAACTTGCAACAAGACTTCCGTGGACACGGGAAAAAAAAAAAGAAGAAAAAAAAAAAAAAACAACTAAATATTGACATTTTGCAGCTGAGGTAACAAATGTCTCACGCACGTTAAAATTCCTTTTTCCTAGCATAGGTGATCAATGCTTTTCCTTTAGTCATTTATTTGCGTGATAGTTATTTGTTTTATGGTTCTTTGTTTACAACCTGGTGATAGGAAGGGATTAAAAGCAGCGTATTATTTTAGTCAACATTTGCCTCTGGCATTGCTCAGCAGAAAGTGAGCAATTTTGGACTAGAACTGAACTAAAATTCTGCAAGTGCATTTGGCCTTGTCTACCGCCTAACAGTGAACATTACCGGAAAAACCTAGATCAGCGATGCCCAACGTTTGCGAAAAGGGTGAGATTGGATGTACCTCACTGCTCTATACGCGGACGTGCATTGTGTTGCAGTGGCGTGTTGGTTAATGGTACGTTGCGTTTTATTTATGAATGCACTTTCAAATCTTATGCGATATACATATGTTCATTAGTGACTCCTTTGGTACTGCTTACGTTTAAGTAGCCTATTAATATTTGGCGACAAAGTCGAAGTGCATAGTCTTAGAAGATACACCAAGTGATAGTCACTTAACATATTGCGATACAGACTTTTAGTATAGTTCAATTTGGAGAAACGGTTCGCAAATATATGTAGAACTATACTCACTCTTATACACACTATTCTTGCAAATAGTTATTTCTCTATCTACTACATTTTAGTTGACATAAACATTTGCAGTAATTGTTTTTGATGATTTTCGTGTAGGTGCAAGGAGAATATGGGAATAGGCTTTAAGCGATAGTGAAATGCTTTAAGAGCTGGTTGCTATGCGATACCTTTGAAATTCCGTTCTCTTTGCAAGGCCAGGAGATAAAAAAGGCGAATAACATTCCTATTTGAGAAAATAATAAGCATTGGCAAAAATCAAACAAATAAGAAAGAATAAGTCGGAAACGGTTCACTCAAAAGAAAAAAAAAAAAAAAAAAAAAGAAATACTTGACATAAAATGTGTGTTCAGGCAGCGCCGTGGCCGAGCGGTTAGCGCGCTCGCCTACCATTTAGGTGGCCCGGGTTTGATTCCAGGGACTCCCTTGTGGTATCCGTGGTGGACGAAACGGCGTCAGGGCGAGTTTTCTCCGGGTGCTCCTGTTTCCCCCGCCACTCATTCCACCAATTGCTCTAGTATCACCTTTCCAATCATCCATTTCGCCTGCATTTCATATCATCCTCTTCCTCACTCTCATACCGGTTGCTTGGCTGACTACCCGCTTCTAGGTCTTCACTCTGTCCAGTCCATAGGCTCCTGTGCTCCCCGGCAGGCGTCTGACCCTAGGCACTGGCTTGTAAGTCCTAGGGGGTGTAAGTCCTACATAAGAGGAGGGTAATTGGAAGATGAAGAAGAAGAAATTGTGTGTTTTAAGGAGACCTACATTTTGTATTGCATTTAGTAAGCTTTTGTCTGTTTCTTAGTATTTAACATTTATACAGAAGTCTCCCAGAATGAAGAGGTCTTCTGAGGACCTTTCCAGAAAATGCAAGAGACACAAATCGCCTGTTTGTCTGCGTCGCTGGATGCTAACTGGCTGGTTGTGCTTCTACTCGTCACAGGCAAGAGTTGATTCGCCCTCTGATTGAAGGAATGGGGTGGGGAATAGCAGCTTATTGCGTAAGCGTCTCCAAAGAGACAATGTTGGACATCGCTGACCTAGATTGTCGGGATCACAGACATTTAAAATTTTAAAATGAAAGAACTGGAGCCAAATTTAAAATGGAGAAGCTTCTCAAGAATCTCCCATTGTAAGAAGGTTACATTTGATTCATTGATACGAATTGGCCCGGAAACACTTCTTAATAAAGGCAACTTGAAGTCCCAATCCAGAAAAAAGAAATACAAGTAACAGATTCGTAAAATACTGTAGTGATTAAATAAGCATACAACTGTAGGGATTAAGTTCTGCAGCCAATTACCAAGACGCAATATGTTTATTTATGACTTCATATAACGTTTCCTTCATGGTTTATTTTCTAGAAAAGTACAAACTATTATTTGATCAAGCAGCATATTCTCAAAGTTTCCGTGACTGCATCTTAACATAAGGTTAGTATTGATCAAACACCTCACCATGCGACCAGTTTTCTCTCTCTCTCTCCCTCTCAGGAATCTTTCCCTTCGTTACCAGATTGTAATTATCCTTCATTGAACTATGTTTGGTCATTACATAAGTTCCAGGGTTCAATAGTTATCCTACAAAAGATTTTTGTGCTGTTTCCAGAGTAACAACCATGTTAATGTTAAGTAACTGATTTAATTTAGCATTCATAAATTAGTTTAACTTGGATCACGACAGTACATTCGCTAGCTATGCCTGTCCTGCCTTGTGAAACCCGAAAGCAACTAAGCTTGAGTTACGCATGATGAAGGGTAAATTGAGCATTGTTGTCTTACAAAACAAATGGATTTTGCAAATGATCTCATGCGCCTTTCAGTTAACACGGGCTTATAAATCACATACGTACTGCCATGGAAAAATTGCTGTACGCATTAGGAGAGCAGAACATTTCGAAGTCCCACGTCGTGTTGCAGCGCAGTTTACACAAGTTAATACTTCCACCAAGCAGCTGAGTTTATTGATAGTCACTGTTCCATATGTCATCGTCTGTCGCACACACAAATAGGCTGTGTCTATATATATTTAAGCAACACCGAGGTTAGTGTTAAAGGAACAATTGCTCTGAAATCCCTTGTCATAGTGACTTTTTTTTTTTTTTTTTTTTTTTTTTTTTTAAATTAACGTTCTCCAACATTGTGTCATATCGGACGAATGAATGAAATGAAAGGGGTGAAATGATGCTCAAATGAGCCCGAGGTCCATGGAGCTTTAAGTTACCCGACATTCGTCTTCTCAGGGTAGGGAAAACCTCGGAAAAAACCTTACCCGGATAACTTACCCTAAGCGAGATTCGAACTCGCGACCTCTTGAACGTGAGGCAGACACGCTAACCATCACGCTACAGAGGCGGGCATTGTCATAGTGACGATACAGAACATTACCTTTAAAGAACTATAAAAATACGTGGTTCACGCCACCCCAGAGAAAATATATCCACAGTTTATAGCAGGATTGGGGAACTGGTACTCAATGAGTGCAGATTGCTCACGGTCCTACACTGATAACTGCATGTTTAACAGGCTAAAAAATGAAGGTTGTTCAAGTTATTCAGTGGATCAACCAGGCCTGGCTTATAACAATGCATGTGACGTTACTATGCTCTCGCTATCAGTTAATATACAGTAGAGGCAAGTACAATGTGTATTGGACATACACATTTGAGCTTTAAAAGCATATTTATGAAATAGAATTATGTAATAAACTAAACCCCTAGCGCAACAGCCCATGAAGGGCCAGAGCTTGACGCCCAGCCGCTGCATCCCCCACCTCTGCCCACCACAGGCGTCATTGGTGGGGTGTAGTATTGGAGGGTGGGACCTGGTCAGCGCCCGAAGCCCTCCCGACCAGTTATGCGGCCTTCGCGACCTGCGGCCGCTAGTTCTCCATCAAGTAGCTCCTCAATTGGTCCCCCCGGGACCTAACGAGGCTGAGTGCACCCCGAACGCGAGTCCTCCACGCCAGATGCAAGCGCGCTACCAACGGAGGTGGTCAAAATTATGTAATAGATTATTTTAATATGTATATATAAAATTTGTTATTATTTATTATTTAGTATCATAAAGGCAAGTTTAAGCCGGTAGACAGGCAATACAAGACAGACCTAAATCTGTTTTTAAGCACACTAGGTTCAGCAAAATTATTTCTTATCTTATTTACTCTACAGAACCATACACAATAATTTCTGATTAGTCGCCAGACAGCAATGAATTCGACCTACAAACTGTTCATATTTCAAAATCTCCTTAGTTTGAATGTGGCATTCTCTAGACCAGTAATGTCCAACGTTTGCGAAAGAGGGGAACTTGGGTTTACCTCCTTCCACTATACCTTGACTTTGCCTCTCTTTATCTCCCAGTCATGCATTGTGTTGCAGTAGCGGATTGGTTACATGTAAGTTGCGTGTGATTTACGAAAGCACTTTCAAGTCTTATACGACATACCTCCTTTCATTTGTGACTTGTTTGGTGCTACTTACGTTTAAGAATATCAATATTTATCAACAAAATCGAAGTGCATTAGAGGATACACCAAGTGATCGTCACATAACCTATTGCGACGCAGACTTTTAGCATAGTTCAATTTGGAGAAACTCTGTTCACAAATATGTGTGGAGCTATACTTACTCTTATACGCTCTATTCTTACAAATGTTTATTTCTCTATCTACTACATTTTAATCGACATAAGCATTTTTAGAAATTACCTTACTGCGAATTTTCTTGTATCTGCAAGGTGAATTTGGGATTACAGTAGGCTTTAAGTGGTAGTGAAATGTTTAAGAGCTGGTTGCTATGAGATGGCTTTGAAACTTGGTTCTCTTTGAAAAGCCATGAAGTGAAAAAACGAATGACATATATAGGTATCCCAAAATTAGACCGACATACTTTGGGAGCTGAGAGATAACATTATTTTAAACACTTTTTGTTAAGGAAACTTTTTGGCTGTGGTGCTTCGTTTAAGCGTTAGGCGAGTTAATGTCATAGATTACTGCCTCCCATCCAGTTTAAGTATTTACGGCAAAACTAATAATCCAAGTTAGTATTGCATTTATCTTAGTAAGACACAAAATCTTAATCCAAGAATGAAACACAGAATACACAAACAAAACACGAACATCTCATTGCTTACAGTTAATCACAGCTTTACTACTCAAAGTAAATGTTGGAACGCACGCCCATTGCGATTAACACAAAGAGTGCATCGACATGCTCTATTCTGCCGTACTATCACAAAGGCACCAGCTATTTCTCTGGTTTAAAAGTTTGTCGGTCTAATTTTGAATAGCAAAGCTGTGATTAACTGTAAACAATGAGATGTTTGTGTATTGTTTATGTGTTCTGTGTTTGTTTCTTGGATTAAGATTGTGTCTTACTAAGATAAATGCAACACTACCTTGGATTGTTAGTTTTGCCGTAAATACTTAGACTGGATGGGAGGCAATAACCTATGACATTAACTCGTCTAACGCTTAAACGAAGCACCGCAGCAAAAAAAAAAACTTTCCTTAACAAAAAGTGTTTAAAATAATGTTATCTCTCAGCTCCCAAAGTATGTCGGTCTAATTTTGGGACACCTGTATTTGAAAAAAAAAGTATAAGTATTGGAAAATTCAAACAAATATCTCGGAAATTGGTATTTGGCATAAATTGTATTTTAAAGAGTCACATTTTTATTTAGTAACCTTTTGTCTGTCTCTTCCTCTTCCTGTTCACCATTTCTGCAAAGATCATCCAAAACGAAGATTTCATCTGAGAACATTTCCAGAAAATTCAAGTTGTGACTTAGAAATCTCCATAGAATAGTCTGTGTCCGTCACTAAATACTGACTGTTTGTGTCTCCGACTGAGTAGTGGAGGGGGTATAGCCGCTCACTGAGTAAGGTTCTCCAAAGGGAAAAGGTTGGACATCCCTGTTCTAGACTCCATTGTGTTGTATTTAGTTATAGGATTGAGTTGATCCAATAAAGTGGTATTTTGTTAAAAAAATATGCAGAAAAATATATTTTGCTTGTGTTTTAAAACCCACGAGAGAAATTGTTATAGGAATGGTATTTTCAGGTTTGGAGCATTAAACATCTATTAAGCTCCTAATTTTTAAATGAAATTGGCGTGAACGTTGTCTAACTAAGGAGGTCCTTTATAGAGCTGTTCTGAGTCATTTGGTATCAGTTCACGCAATTTTGTGTCTTTTCATACTGTTGCCCTAAGAGCACCGTATGCTAGTCTGTTGTAGATATAATGAAAGCTGAGCCAAGCACAGAAAATGAAGCTAATTAAGAAAACTGAATTGTTTCATACCTGAAATAAAGATCAGTATAGAAAGGTGGAACCGGACATTCTGTGTAACAACTAGCACTGGTGCTATACATATTTTGAAGTGGTTTTGCACGCTACAAATGTTCACACTCTCTTGGAACTAGCGCGGTAAATTGTAAAACATTAGCTTGTATGGAAACGTACAATCAGACCGAAAAATTCAATGCCATAGCCTGGATTTGACCCAGGGATTTTCGCTCTTCGTTCTCCAACTGACTCGCATTCTTCCCGGTGGTTTAACTTGCGGCTATGGCATTGAATTTTTCAGTCCTATGCTACCTCTACAGCCTTGATCTATACGGCTAAGTGCCAAAGAACAATTTTTTTTGCGTTAACTTGTATACTTTCGCGATACGTATTGGATTTCACTGTCTTTTTTTTTTTTTTTTTTGCACATTTTCATCTTTCTGATTCCTGTCACTATAATTCATTAGAGTAAGTATAGTGTTTGAAACCGTTCAATGTGTGTATAAAGATAATTTTAAGGTAGCCTATTGCTCTAATGCAACATCGTAGATTCAAAGACTTAACCACACTATGCCTATTCGAGTATTTTTGTAGGCACTTTAAGACCCCAGAGTATAAATCGTTTTAGTAACCTTTCACGATTAAGGCATCGATGAACACAGAAGCTATTGATATTTCCCAGAACTAGGTTTCGTACGATTTCATACACAACATTTCGGCGTCTTACAACTATCCTGTTTTAGGGACACTTATCTACAAAGCTTGTCAAACGTTCTGAAGAAACATCTAGCTGTGGATATCAAGATTTTATTTCTCATAAGCGAGATGGATATATAATGGTGAAAACTGACAAATAGGCAAAATGCCACCATGCAGAGGAGTACGTTTCAAAGACTAATTCAGCTTTCATCACCATAGCCTTACAAATATTGTCCTTCCTGATTTTTCTTTCCTTCTAACCCTTTTTCGTTATTAAGGATTTAATCAATACATGTACTCCTTTCTTCAGGTTTCAAAAAGTAACACTATCAGGAAATCAAATTTAACAATGTGCATTCTTTAAAAATGAATTCAAAGTTACAAACTGTAAACATTTTAAGTAATTAAGAAAAACCATATCACGAGTTTCTCATGGAATTGATTTGAAAACATACCAGCTTTTATGCAAACTGTATTAAATTAAAGTAATATAATTAGGAAATACATTTTCAAATACCTCATTTTCACAGATTTATCCCCTTAAAGTGCAACAATAATTTTCATGTTTACATGTAACTGCTAGATTCAGAGGCAGCAAGCCGAGTGAATAGCTCAAGTGGAGTCACACCTGTCAAAACAAAACTAGATGTCCCAAAAGGAGGTTTTGAATCCTCACACAGGAAACAAAATCATTTCTTTATTCAAGGCTTTTCTTTATGGTCTTGTATGGTTTTATTTCGGAGTGCTCCTTTAACACAAAATTATGTTATCTTGCTACACTTTTGGCTATACAAAATGTTTCAACCGGCTTGAGTCATTGATTTGAAAAGCAAGGAAGTCCAGAGTCTATAGATTTGAGAGACTAAAATCCTTCTAAATTGCCAAGCTGGCTCCACAGAAATGTATGTCACACACCAAACGCATACAACTAATCGCTGTAGATTGAGATATTCAATAAGTCTGACTTTTAGAATACCTTCGGCCTCAAATAAAA